>JAUDYJ010000007.1:9928257-10125757 GCA_030761175.1 Masticophis lateralis | reverse complement strand
ACTGTAAAATCTCCATTCCTACCCCACTCCAGGGAAAGGATACTGTAAAATCCCCATTCCCTCCCCAATCCAGGGGAAGGTGACTGCAAAATCCCCATTTCCTCCCGATCAGCTGGGACTCAGGAGGCAGAGAATAGATGGGGGAGGGGCCAGTCAGAGGTAGTATTTACCTGTTCTCTGAACTACTCAAAATTTCCGCTACTGGTTCTCCAGAACTGGTCAGAACCTGCTGAAACCCACCTCTGGTGCACACGCACAAACTTTCTTTAAGAAGAGACTATGCAAGAGAAAGTCAGGAAACACCTCCTTCCCCAAAAGATTGGAGGTAGTAAAAGCTTTTCAGAAACCTAAGTTGTGCTTTTCTTTTTCTATCTCCTGTTAAGATGCTGTCGGAGGAAATTCCCTTATCAATTTTCCTTACGAATCGACTGTCCCTTAAAATACAAACTGCTCATTATGGTACCGCAGGCAACAAAAACAGAACCGAAAAAAGTTAGGTTACAACCCATCTATACAGCGTTAACAAATTAGGTGATTGGATACTTGGCTTTCTAAAGTGTTTTGTGGCCAAATTGACAGGACTTCGATTGTGTCTCAAGTCCCTGGGGATGTATGTAGGGAGGAGGGTTTTGTGCTGGTTTTCACTGATGACACATGCACATAAAATATTTCATTGGCTTTATTTATTTATTTAGAAGATTGGTACGGCCACCCATCTTAAAACAACTCTGGGTGACTCGGAACAGCCATAAAACTATAATAACCTCAAAAACTACCGTGTTTTCCCGAAAATAAGACCCTGTCTTAAATTTTTTTGAACCCCGAAATAAGCACTTGGCCTTATTTTCAGGGAGTTCTTATTATTTTGGGGTGCATGGAGGAAACCAGAGGAAATGACAGGGACTGGCTGCGCATGTGTTTAAATATTTTCGGGGAGGGCTTATTTTCAGGGGAGATCTTATTTTAGTGCATGTGCTCAAAAGCCCGATTGGGCTTATTATCAGGGGATGTCTTACTTTAGGGGAAACAGGGTTTCCCCTAAACCCTGTTCCCCTATGCAGCAGTAACTGTGCACAGCTACGCACAGTCACTCATGCGCTAGTCACCTCACGTATTGACTACTGTAACTCTCTCTACGTGGGGCTGCCCTTGAGGACCACTCGGAGGCTTCAGCTGGTACAAAATGCAGCCGCGCAGGTTGTAATGGGAGGCTCTCGATAATCCCATGTTATACCTCTCCTGCGTGACTTGCATTGGTTGCCGGTTGCCCTCCAGATGAGGTGCTGGTGATGAGCAATAAAGCCCTACATGGCTTAGGCCCAGGATATTTGGCGGACCACCTGCAGCCAGCAATGATATCCCATCGCCCGGTTCGCGCCCATAGAGAGGGCCTGCTCAGGGTGCTGTCAGCTAGACAGTGTCAGCTGGTGGCCCCCAGGGGTAGAGCCTTCTCTGTGGGCACGCACGCCCTGTAGAATCGACTCCCCGGTTACCTCCTGACCTTCGCACCTTCCGCCGCTAATTAAAAACTTGGTTATTCGAGTTCCCCGACCTGGACTGATGGGGTTTTAGCGGTTTTTAAATTTTAGTTGGTCTAATCAGATTTTAACTTTGTACTATGGCTTTGTGAATTTTATTATTGTGAGCTGGCCTGAGTCCATTGGAGATAGGGCGGCATTTTATTTATTTATTTATTTATTTATTTATTTATTTATTTATTTATTTATTTATTATTTATTATATTTCTATACCGCCTTTCTCCCGCAGGACTCAAGGCGGTGTATAGTCAAGAAAAAATAAAAGATACATAAACATCATAAAATTGATAATTAAAATTATAGCATAGTTTAGCCCAAATTAAATAAAACCCAGAATTATATAATATTTTAATCATTCCCAATTAACATGCTTAGCCCTGCCTGATTGAACATCAGAGTCTTGAGGGCACAGCGGAAAGCACGGAGATATAATATAAGCCAAATAAAATAAATAAATAAATAAATAAAATAAATATAACTGTAGGACAGGGGTATCAAACTCAAGGCCCGCGAACGAGATCCGCCCTGCAGGGTGCTTAAATCTGGCCCATGGGGCTGGCCTGGAAATATCAAAGCACTGGCCGGTGGGGCCTCCACCGGCTCAAAACAGGCTGTGCAGAGGCCCCATGTGCCCTGTTTTTGGCCTCCCTGGCCTCCAGCAGCAGTCCGCCGAAAATGGGCCTGCAGGAGGCGGCTCAGCCAAAAATGTAGAAGACGTGACAGAACCTGAGAGCGGAGTTTAAAAGAAGGATCAACCTAGAATCCCTACATAGACCCAAGTGAACTAAATCCAACTCTTCTTGAATTCCGTTGCCCCTTATCTAACTCCAAGTAGATACTAACCATTCATTGAAAAGATTTGTGTATGTAACAATAAATCAGTTGAATTGGATTTTCATGTGTGAATCTGGTCTTTCAGGTCTGACAACGATAAAAACTGAAAGGCCCTATATCTTAAATCAACCTCTCAGGATCCCTCAATAATTCTTTGCGGGATCTACCACTATATCTCAGGGTCGAATAAAGAGCCAGGATTTAATGGCCTTCTAGAAGATTTAATGATCTTTATTCCATAGTCCACATATCAATAACTTTTTTCCAGTTCTGGGCAAGTATTCTGAAATATTCTGTCACGTTAAGTCATCTCTCAATAGAGTGCATAGATCAGTGGTGAAATTCAATTTTTTTTACTACTGGTTCTATGGGCGTGCCTTGGTGAGTGTGCCTTGGTGGGCCTGGCAGGGAAAGGATACTGCAAAATCTCTTATTTCCACTCCACTCCAGGGGAAGGATTTTGCAAAATCTCCATTCCCACCCCACTCTGGGACCAGGCAGAGATGGTATTTGCTGGTTCTCCAAATTACTCAAAATTTCTGCTACCGGTTCTCCAGAACCTGTCCGAACTTGCTGGATTTCACCCCTGGCACAGATATCTTGATTATTCCAATGTATGTTATCCTTTAATTTTAAACAAGTTAAAATAAACCAGCCTTGATTATTATCGATATTTTTGTGTATTCTTAGTTTTTCCATTAAAGAAAACTTTCTGTCCTCAATTATTACATTAGTGCTTTCAATCTCTGTGCATGA
This sequence comes from Masticophis lateralis, assembly GCA_030761175.1. NCBI lineage: Eukaryota > Metazoa > Chordata > Lepidosauria > Squamata > Colubridae > Masticophis > Masticophis lateralis. The sequence goes on along the minus strand of JAUDYJ010000007.1, from coordinate 10,122,629 downwards.
GATTTACTCCTCTGGAAATAATCTGGGTGTTATTTTGAGCAGATATTAGAATGAGGCTGAATTAATAACATTTGATAATTATTATTACTGAAATGTACGGTCCAAACAGCTACAAAATATTTAGGGTTGAATAACTTTATATTTCAGATCTGAGTCTCTTCAGGCCAGTTTATGCACCTAAAGATTTTCTTGAGGTAAGTTTTTGCAAAAAAAAAAAAAAAAAAGGATCGGGTGTTAGTTTTGGATATGCATTTTTTTTATCCAATAAAATCTTGTCATTCCTGAAAAAGGAACTTTTGAGTCATTTGATTCACAAATGAGCTTTAATGAGATCTCCAGTATTCCGTACTTTACTGTATACGGTAAAATTAGGAGATCCTCTATAGATAATCCTCGATTTAACAACTGCATTTGAGTCCAAAATTTCTGTTGCTAAGCAAGACAGTTAAGTGAGTTTTGCCTTGGTGGCGCAGCAGATTAAAGTGCTGTTAAGTAACACCAGCTGCCTGCAATTACTGCAAGTTCGAATCTCACCAGGCTCAAGGTTGACTCAGCCTTCCATCCTTCCGAGGTAGGTAAAATGAGGACCCGGATTGTGGGGGCAATAAGCTGACTTTGTATAAAAAAGAACACCGCTTAGGGTGGGCCAAAAGCCCTACTAAGCAGGTATATACAAAAGTATGAAGGCTATTGCTTAACGCATTGTAAGCCGCCCTCAGTCCCCGGAGAAGGGCGGCATATAAATTGAACCAATAAATAAATAAATAAATAAATTTTACAACCTTTCTTGATTGTTAAGTGAAACGCTGCATTTATTAAATTAGTAACACGATTGTTAAATGAATCTGTTAAATGAATCCGTTTGACGTTAGTTCTTAGACATGCACAGTTACCTCTAGTCTTCTTGTTAAAGGTGCTGATGAACCTACGCAATCCAAATTACGACACCAGCGAGGTGTCTAATTTTAGAAATCACTTGGGACTAATTCAGGTCCCACTGAATGTGAAAGATATACCTGAACTGGTAAGTAGATATTTTATGTACTCTGAGAGGGTATGCAGCAAGATAAATTCCTTGTGTGTCCAGTCACACTTGGCCAATAAAAAATTCTATTCTATTCTATTCTATTCTATTCTATTCTATTCTATTCTATTCTATTCTATTCTATTCTATTCTATTCTATTCTATTCTATTCTATTCTATTCTATTCTATTCTATTCTATGACTATCATTAAGTGTTGTACCTTATGATTCTTGATGAACGTATCTTTTATTTTATGTATGCTGAGAGCGTATGCAGCAAGACAAATTTCTTGTGTGTCCAATCACACTTGGCCAATAAAAATTCTGTTCTGTTCTGTTCTGTTGTAATTAGCAGTGTCCAAGATGCAGAAAACCTTTAGACTATTAGAAAATGAATACGATACAAAGGGTAAGGTGAGGTAATTATACTCTTCAGGAAGAAATATTTTTTTGCCTCCTGTTGCAGAGGATGGGATGAATGGATTAATTCAGGGGTGTCAAACACAAGGCCCACGGGCCAGATCCAGCCTGCGGGGTGCTTAGATCTGGCCCGTGGGGCCACCCTGGAAATAGCAAGGATCCGGTCCGTGGTGCCTCTGCCAGTAAAAACTGAGCTCGGGAGGACTACGACAGCCTCCTGCAGCTCTCTGCCAGCGAAAATGGAACTCGGGGGGTGTGTGTGTGTGTGTCGTTTTTTGTTGGCAGAGGGTTGCAGGAGGCTATTGCTGCCGAAAACGGAGCTCGGGGACCCGTTTTTGCTAGCAGAGCCCTCAGACCACAGGCGCCCCCGATACGAGTGACGTCAGGCTGGCCACACCTACCCTGGCCATGCCCCCATGAGGTCAAACACAACGCTGATGGAGCCCTCAATGAAAGCGAATTTGATACCCCTGGATTAATGTAAAAAAGTCATGGTTTATATCCTGCATATGAGGCAAAGATTATCTTTGGATCAAAATTATAAAGTTTCCCCCCCCCCCCCATGCCATCACTCTGCTAAGCAACTCATTCCCACAACATTGTCCAACTATCTAGAAAGGCACTATAGCCATCATTATTCTCATCTTCCCTGTTCCCTATCTCCTTATCTTCTCATGACTATAACTTTGTTATAGCTTGTGTCATAGGATTTATATTATTTACTTAGTATCCTAGTGTGATTTATGTTGCTTGCTTATTTAGCATCCATGACCATCACTAAGTGTTGTAGCTAATGTTTTACCATAAATGTATTTTTAAAACTGACTATAATAAATGATCTATCACTATGTACTCTGAGAGCTTATGCACCGGAGACAAATTCCTTGGGTGTCTAATCACACCTGGCCAATAAAGAATGCTAATTCTAATTCTAATTCAAATACTGCGTATGAGAATTGCTGAATGTTCTTGATACATGAATTTTAAATCCCTAGCTGTAAAGGATTATTTTTCGCAAGTGATATTAAAGAAAATTCTAGCCCCCGGATGGCGAACCTATGGCACATGTTCCACAAGTGGCACACAGAGCCATATTGGTGGGCACGCGAGTTTTGCCCTAGCTCAGGTCCGCCGCGCATGGGCACACTGGCCAGCTGATTTTCTGGTCTTCCGGGTCCACTGCAAGTCAGGAAATAGGCTGTTTCTGGCCTCCGGAGGGCCTCCAGGGGGAGTGGGGAAGGCCATTTTTGCCTCCCCAGGTTCCTAGAAAGGCTCTGGAGCCTGGGGAGGGCAAAAAATGGGCCTACAGGGCCCACTGTGCCAAAAGCGGGGGGAGTTCGGGCGGATGGGGCACATTGAATTACGGATCTGGGCACATGCACGCACGACCCCCGGTGCTCATCCCGCTTTTGGCACACAATGGCAAAAAGTTTAGCCATCACTGTTCTAGCCTATAACTGTAACTAAGGGATATGCTGGCTCTTGCTATATTGCCGTGATGGCGAACCTATGCTTTTCTGGGTCCGGTGGTCTTCATGAGCGCAGGAGCACTGGAAAGAGCAGCCATCCGGTGCCCGTGCACACACCAGGAAAATAATCTTCCAGTTTCCCGCATACGCACTGGCCAGGTGCTCCTAGGGGGTGCATGCACGCCAGAAACTGGAAACCATCATCTTCCCAGTGCATGCATGCGCACTGCATGGCTGCTCTCCGATTTCCCGCATGCGCACTGATCACCTGGTCTGTGCGTATGCGGGAAACTGGTCTGTGCGTGATCACCTGGTCTGTGCGTGCATGCTCGCCAGAAACAGGAAGTCCAGGTGGCTGGTGTGCATGTGCGTGCTGGAAACTGGAAGATCATCTTCCTGGCACATGCATGTGCACTGCATGGCTGCTCTCCAATTTCCAGTGTGCGCATCAGCCACAGGTCTTCGTGCATGCCTGCTCACCAGAAACAGAAAGACCAAGTGGCCGGTGTGCATGCGCACCCCAGAAACCGGAAGATCATCTTCCCGGCACGCGCATGCGTGCTGGGTGGCTGCTCTTCCTGTTTCACGCTCTTCCTGTTTCACGCTCTTCCTGTTTCACGCTCTCCCTGATACACGCGCTCCCTGATACACGCGCTCCCATTTCAGCATTTGGTGCCGAAAAGGTTCGCCAACCCTGCTATATTGCAGCCCAGCATCAGCTTCCTGTACAGGTGGTCCTCGACTTACGACCACAATTAAGCCCAAAATTTCTGTGGCTAAGTGAGACATTTGTTAAGTGAACTTTGCCCCATTTTACGACCTTTCTTGCCACTCTTGTTCTTAAGTGAATCACTGCAGTTGTTAAGTTCGTAACCTGGTTGTTAAGTGAATCTGACTTCCCCCCGACTTTGCTCATCAGAAGGTCACTAAAAGGGGATCATGTCATAAATATGAGCCAGTTGCCCAAGCGTCTGAAATTTTAATCACATGATTGTGACGATGCTGCAATGGTTGTAAGTGTGAGAAATGATCGTGTGTCATTTTTTTTGTGCTGTTGTAACTTTGAATGGTCACTAAATGAACTGTTGTAATTCAGGGACCATCTATATTGAGTTTTTAACTAAAATGCCGGGATTTGGGTCTTCTGAGGGACAGAGTTTATTACATAGTGTGGGTCCCATGAGCCTTAAGCTTCTTGTTTACAGCTTGCCAATTAAAGCAATATATTGATATTTAACGTCGATTTCAACATACGACATACGGTGGCACATCTTGTCCTCTTGGAAAACGTCTTTATTTTTTTTCCCCCCCCCTCAAGAAGGATTGTTTTAGCGAATTAGACCTGAACACTGGTCAGATGGATATTGATGATTCTACACATGTGCCTTCAGGTGGGTTCTTTCATTTCTAGTAAATACAGTTTTTGCTTCCGAGAAATATACCTTTCTTGTAAGGTGTATTTATAAAAAGAACAGGTCCAGTTAGGATTTCCACGTTTTTGCTCGTTATTTATAATGGGGATGAGTAACCAGGCATAAATAAGTGAATTCTTCTGGGTTCTTTTTTGGTAGAAATTAGCACATTTTAAACGTTGTTTAAATTCCTTTCTTCAAACATTATATATATTTATTTATACGATGCTTTGTTGATCCTAATTTATAATAGCAAGCCTTAATAGAATAGTTTTCAAACACAAAATACGTCCCTCTTTTCCGTGGTGGTAATACTTGCAGTAAATCCTTCAGGACTGCTAAACCCTGGTTACCTGTCCATCATTCCTGAATTCGGTTGCCCACTTGTCCGAAAAATACTTTTCAAAAAGGCAGCAGGTCTTCCTTTTTCTTTTTTCTTTAAAAACCTTTCGCGTCATCCAAGAAGTCCCAAAAGGTGCTTTTTTTTTGAGAGGCGCCTCGACTTCCTGGTTTTTCTCTGAAGGCGTTTGGCTTCTCGACTTTTCAGTTTGAAGGAGATTCCTGAATGAGAAGCGAAACATTTTCAAAGAAAAAAAAAAATAATAATCAGAAAGTCCAGTTGCCTTTTGAAAAAGCACCTTTGGGACAACCACGAGCTGGAGGATTGAGACTCCCCATGGACTTGTTGTCCACGTTTTGACAGATGCCTAGAAACTCTTAATGCATCAATCTGGAATGAGCTCCCCCCTGAGATAAGGAGCTTACATGACCTGGGTACTTTTCGCCGCGCCTTGAAAACATTTTTATTTGAACAAGCTGGGCTGGCTTAACCTCCTTTATTTTGGGTTTTTAAATTTTTATAATTATAATTGAATTTTTAAACTGTTGAGCCAAATTATTTAATTTGTTTTAATGATTTTTTAACTTTTGTATTTATTGTATCTTATTCTGGCTGTTCACCGCCCTGAGTCCCGTCTGGGAGTAGGGCGGTATATAAATTTAATAAATAAATAAATAAATGAATAAATAAATAAACCAGTCCTTGATGATCTTCACAACAATTGATTCACTATAGCAGTGATGGCGTACCTATGGCAAATGTGCCGGTAGCCACACTAACGGCACGCCAGTTTCCAGTGCTCCCTCACATTCTCATTTTGGCACTGGGTGCCAAAAAGGTTAACCAACACTGCACTATAGTATTATTTTCCTATTTATCATAACTAATGGGTCTATCTTATCAAATTTATATGCCGGCCCATCTCATAGAAAGTGACTCTGGACAACAACCCAATAAAATAATAAATATAAAATAATAAAATATGAAACTATAGTGCATTAAGAGCTTGCGTAACATGCGAATAAAGGCAGGCTGCATAAACATAAAAGATTGAATATGGTTTTACTTGGCAAGTTGGGTTCTGGTGCACGAGATAGCACTCTACTGAAATGTCTCTTAATTATTATTTAAAAAATACTGTGGAAAATAGTAGGATACTTGATAATAGCAAGAAGAAATAACTCTTGTGTTGTTTTAGAAACAAACGCAGTTATTGTGCCATTGGCTTTAATCGTTCAGATATTTTGGACTCTTGTTGATGTACCTAACATCATCTCACTTATCTTTCAACTGATAAAAGGCGGATTTTAATGAGAGCTTATGTTATCGTTAACTAATGTCTGATAGTATCCTTTTATTGCCTAATGTTTATCTTATGAGTAAGCCTGCAACTCTTTATTCAGAGGTAAATCCTATTTAATTGGATTTAATGCCAAGTAAGCATGTGTAGGAAGACGGATTTAAGGCAATACTTATTTGGAAAGAATTCCAATTATTGAGAATTAGGCTTTTGACTGACAACGTATAGGTTTACAGTGAAGACAATTGCATCTTTCTTTTCCCTGTTTTATACATTTTATAGGAAGGGCTCCTTGCTGACAATACAATTAGAAGGATTGCTTTTCAGACCAACTTTGGTAACAAAATCGACAAAATTAAAATACCATAACTTTTGGCCTATAGGGACTTCTTAATTATTACTGTAAAATGGCACATTTGTAATCTATTAAACAGAAATTACACCTTTTTCCTTCACATTTCAGTGTATAAATTGATTAGAGATTTTTTATAATATAGGACTGCTATTTTCTGTAAAAAAAACAACCAAACAACCAAAAACCTCTGAGAAATATTTACATGTACTTGATTATGCATGTTCGTTTGAATCTTTGTACATGTCTGGAACATTACTTTCAAATAATCCTGATATATAAACTCAAGTATTTTCCTAGGACTAATAGTTTTTGTTTTATTCTTATTAACATTTTAGAGCTTTATGAAAATGAGCATGTACGCCTCGGTCAAAAAGGTAAGGATTGGATACAGTAACAATTTTTAATATACTGTTTGTTTTTTTCCAAAAAAACATACAATAGCCATTGTTTCTATTTTAAGTTATATAAGGAGTTGTAATCACACTGCCCTAGAGAAAAGCCTGTTAAAGACCTGATAAGAGCCTTGGTGGTGCAGCAGACTAAAGTACTGTTAAGTAGCACTTAGCTGCCAGCTGCCTGCAATTACTGCGAGTTCAAATCTCACCAAACTCAAGGTTGACTCAGTCTTACATCCTTCCGAGGTAGGTAAAATGAGGATTGTGAGGGCAATAAATTGACTTTGTATAAAAAAGAACACCGCTTGGGGGGCAGGCAAAAGCCCTACTAAGCAGGTATATACAAAAGTATGAAGGCTATCGCTTAACGCATTGTAAGCCACCCTGACTCTCCGGAGAAGGGCGGCATACGCCCTCATCCCGTCCGCAGATAATCGCCCAGCTGCCCTGTTAAGGGTGTCCTGCTCCCTCCTGAATCAGAGGGAGCGGGAGGACCCTCTGCAAAGGCGAGCCGAGGAGTTTAGTCAGTATCTGCTGGACAAGATCGTTCAGATTCAGGATGGTTTGGCCTCCGACTGGGCAGGTTCAGACGGTGAGGAGGTGGCGGGTCTTGTCATCTGGGAGGAGTTTGATCCTGTCACCCCGGAGGAAGTGGACAGGATCATGGGGAAACTGAGTGCGACCACGTGTATATTGGACCCGTGCCCCTCCTGGCTGGTTTATTCGGCTCGGGAGGTGTCACGTGATTGGATCCAGGCAGTAATATCTGCTTCATTGGGTGAGGGAAGCTTTCCTGCCGCCTTGAAGGAGGCGGTGGTTAGGCCCCTCCTCAAGAAACCTGCCTTGGACCCAGCTGCTCTGAATAACTTCCGTCCGGTCTCCAACCTTCGCTTTCTTGCGAAGGTTGTTGGGAGTGTGGTAGCACATCAGTTCCCGATGGCCCTGGATGAAGCAGAATATCTCGATCCGTACCAATCAGGTTTCAGGCCCGGCTACAACACAGAGACAGCATTGGTCATGCTGGTAGATGATCTCTGGAGGGCTTGGGACAGAGGTTATTTCTCTGTTCTAGTCCTATTAAATCTTTTGGCGGCTTTCAATACCATCGACCATGGTATTTTGCTGCAAGGTCTCGAGGGGTTAGGAGTGGGAGGCACTGTTTTGCAGTGGTTCTCCTCTTACCTCTCAGGTCATACGCAAGTTGTGTTGGCAGGGGAGCAGAGGTCGGCCATGAGGCCCCTCACTTGTGGGGTGCCCCAGGGGTCGGTCCTCTCGCCTCTTCTGTTCAACATTTATATGAAGCCACTAGGTGAAATCATCCATGGTTTTGGGGTGAGGTATCATCAGTACGCTGATGATACCCAGCTTTTTATATCCACCCCGAACCAGCCCAGTGATGCCCTCGACGTGATGTCATAGTGCCTGGAGGCAGTATGGGTCTGGATGGGGAGGAACAGGCTTCGGCTCAACCCTGCCAAGACCGAGTGGCTGTGACCGAGCAACATCCCGGTCCAATCTAGAGGTTCCATCTTTGTCTATAGGGGATGAGGTGTTACCCCCAGTAGACAGGGCATGCAACTTGGGTGTCTTCCTGGACTCACGGTTGAGCTTACAAGTTCATATAACAGCCATGACCAGGGGGGCGTTTGCCCAGGTCCACCTGGTGCGCCAGTTGCGCCCTTATTTGGACCAGGATGCCCTACGCAGTTACTCATGCGCTAGCCACCTCCTGTATTGACTATAGCAACACTGTCTACCTAGGGCTGCCCTTGAGGACCATCCGGAGGCTTCAGCTGGTACAGAATGCAGCCGCGCAGGTCGTGATGGGTGGTTCCTGATACGGCCATGTTACACCTCTCCTACACGACTTACATTGGTTGCTGGTTGCCCTCCGGGTGAGGTTCAAGGTTCTGGTGATGACCTATAAAGCCCTACATGGCTTAGGTCCAGGATATTAGTCGGACCATCTGCAACCAGCAACAGCTCCCCATCGCCCGAACAAAGAAAGTTAGAAGAGAAAGAAAGAATGTGGATATGCGCAGTAGCTTAGTGATAAGAGTCTGGCAAGCTACCGTAAGTCTTAAAGTTCAAGCACAGCTGGCAAACAAACAAAAAAAAAATGCAGTGACAATCGTGCTCTGGGAAGAAGTCCTAAAACAGCATCTAGTGTGATTTAAAAGGCCAATTTGAGAGTGGCAATCCCTTCCATACTGAGGGCAGATACATTCTGTCGCCTGCCCAGCCCCCAGATTTCCCTGAGTCCTGGATTGCCTTTTTGTCTCAGCCTGCCAATCAAGTGTCTCTTCGAATTGGAGAAGGGCATGCTGCGTCTTTGGCCTCCAAGCTGAACGATCGGAGATCGTTCCTCTTAGGTTCGCTTTAAGCTACCTCTTAGGTTTGCTTTAATACTGCGAAGCTTTAGGTATTTTGCCTAATTATATTTTATATACATTTCTCGTAGTTCTTATGGAGCAGGACAGCGCAGCTGCTCAACAGTACGTGCGACAAGGCTCCCCAAATTCATTAAGAGCAGAGCTGTGGGCACTGATTCTGAACATTTCAACCCAACCAGAGGTAAGCCTGAAGAGTAGATTGGAAAAACAGATGTCTGTTTGCTATTTATGTGTCAGCTAAGTGCACATTTTGGTTCTAGCATTGAGCATTCTAGGAGTCTTCCTTTGCAAGATCCCCTGGGGGCATCTACCTTCATTTAACACTTTTGTTCAAACTTTCTGACTTTCTAGCAGTGGTGAAATGTAAAATTTGTTACTACCGGTTCTGTGGGCATGGCTGGCTGGCTGGCTGGGTGGGTGGGTAATGTGATTGGGGGGCATGACCAACTTTTTTTTCCCCTTTTAAAAACATTTTTTCTACAACCTTAAGAGGTTGTAGAAAAAAGTGCTTTTAAAAGCCTCTGACGATCAGGCAACTCAGCTGGGATCGCCAGAGGCTTTTAAAGGCATTTGTTTTCCTACAACTTCTTTGGCTGAAGAGGTTGCAGAAAAAAGAAGCCTCTGACCATCCCAGCTGAGCCGCGCAATCATCGGAGCCTTTTTTTTTAACTTTTAAAAGCATTTTTTTCGGCCAAAGAGGTTGTAGAAAAAATGCTTTTAAAAGTAAAAAAAAAAAGCCTCTGATGATCGCGCGGCTCAGCTGGGCATGGGGGGAGTGGGGGGCAGGGATTTTTGCTACCGGTTCTCCGAACCACCTGCCACCATCACTACCAGATCGGGCAATCTGGTCCGAACCGGGAGCATTTCACCCCTGCTTTCTAGCACAACATTTTTTTTTTATCAGTGGACTCTCCTTTTATCAATAAATTCTGCTGAAGTTGCAGTATATTCCCAGTTCTCAGAACTGTCTGATCTTGTTCCTCCCATTGAGTGCTTCTCTTTTTGCGGGAATGCCTCGGAAAACATCACCAAACGTTCTTCCCGTTGCAGGATGAACTGAATGGCCTAGCCCTAGAGCACTGATGGCTAACCTTTTTGCCATTGCATGCCAAAAGCAGGGGGAGCATGGTGGGGTCACACACACGCATGCCCACATCCATAATTCTATGCGCCCCGCCCCCTCATGCTCCCCCCTCTTTTGGCACATGATGACACGGTGGGCCCGGGAGGCCATTTTTTGCTCTCCCCAGGCTCCAGACCCTTTCTAGAAGCCTGGGGAGGGCAAAAATGGCTTCCCCCCCCCCCAGAGGCCCTCTGGAGGCCAGAAACAGTGTGTTTCCAGACTTCTGGTGGGCCTAGAAGGCCCGAAAATCAGATGGCTGGCACACACATGCGTGCCAGAGCTGAGCTCGCGTGCCCACCGATATGGCTCTGCGTGCCACCTGTGGTACTCATGCCATAGGTTCGCCATCACGGCCCTAGAGAAAAGCAAAATATGTGTAAAATGTTTTATAGATGGCATTTTGCACTGGCAAGATTGGCAAAAATGTTTAAAGACCGATCGGAAAAATCTTGGAAGTGTAATCAAGCATCTGGCACATATTACCCTATGTGGTGGACATGCCCAAAAGCAAGAAAACATTGGACGAAAATACATACATGGCTGGAAAAAATGATAAAACAACATATAGGCCTGAAGCCAGGGATATTTTTGTTGGGCATTCTACCAGAAAAATATGATAAAAAGACTTCATATTTGATCCTGCCTATATTAACTGCAACTAGAATTGTATTTGCGCAACAATGGAAAAGTGATGAGATCCCATCTGAGGGGAATCTCATTAAAAAAACATTGGATTGTGCAGAAATGGACAGATTAACACCTGCTGTTAAGGATAAAGAAGAAACTGAATATTTTTTGATATGGGACGAATTCTGTCAATGGCTAGATAACAGAAACAGAAGTTAGAAGGGAGATATAAATGGAGAAAATGGTATAGAGGAGAATTGTTAAAGATGAGGATGTTAAATTTTAAGTATTACGGTTATTATATTATTACGTTGTTATACTATTAATATGATGGTGATGACCTATCAGAGCAAAGATGTATAAATCAGGACTGGGTTCTAAATTTTTTTACTACTGGTTCTGTGGGCGTGGCTTATTTTGTGGGTGTGGCTTGATGGTCATGTGACAATTCTTTAGGATGTAGCAGAGGTACTGGTCTACCAGGCTTTTAACTGCTTGCAGAGCTGTACCGGTCTAGCCATTTATTTTTGCAGGCACCGGTCTACTCATTTGTTTTCTTTTATCACTGATCAGCTGTAGGACGGCCCTTTGAAGCCCCGCGCAAGAGTTTAAACAGTTTTTCCTTATAGCCCATCAGCTGGGACTCAGGAGGCAGCAATAGATTGGGGGTGGGGCCAAATAAAAGGTAAGAATAACGCAGGGTGGGGGGGTGGGCAGAACCGGTTCGGTGATGTCATATCGTCACCGCTACTGGCTCGGCGGAACCCACCACTGGTATAAATATGACTATTTAAGCATAATTGTACCCAGAATACACACTGTTTGATGAAAATTTAATGTTATATAAATAAAACAAATAAAACATGGGGGGGATAGTGTGGGTTAAGGTGGCTCCTTCCTTGGAAGGCATCTGGTTTAATCCTGTCAAAAAGAACAGTTGAATAAGTTTATCAAACGGTTGTAACCAAATTTTGATCATGTGACTCGAATTGCGGCAATGGTCATAAATGTGAAACACTGTCATAGATTACTTTGTTCAATACTATTGTGATTTTTAACCATCACTAAATGAATGATTGAGTGGTGCGATGACCGAGAGGTGGATCTCTCGCCTCACAATCAGGAGGCTGTGAGTTCAATCCTAGGTAGAGCTAGGTATTTCTCTCTCTGGGCACAATGAGAATGTATCTGCTGAACAAAGCTCTGCATTGGCGACAGGAAGGGCATCCGGCCAGTAAACATTCTGCGCCATTCAATTGCCCAGATTCCACACTGCTAGGGATTATCAAGTGATGTCCCAGTGCCTTGAAGCTGTGCGGGCCTGGATGGGGAGAAACAGGCTTCGACTCAACCCCTCCAAGACCGAGTGGCTGTGGCTGCCGGCGTCCCGATATAGCCAACTGACTCCATCGTTGGTTATTGGGGGCGAATCATTGGCCCCCACGGAAAGGGTGCACAACTTGGGCGTCCTCCTGGACCCACGGCTGTCATTAGAGGATCATACGACAGCTGTGGCCAGGGGGGCTTTTTATCAGGTTCGCCTGATACGCCAGTTGCAGCCCTTTCTAGATCGGGACTCCCTACGCACAGTCACTCAGGCGCTTGTCACGTCTCGCTTGGACTACTGCAATGCTCTCTACATGGGGCTCCCCTTGGGATGCACCCGGAGGCTTCAGCTGGTACAGAATGCGGCCGCGCGGGGGATTATGGGAGCGACGGGGCGCTCCCACGTGACACCTCTCCTGCATGAGCTGCATTGGTTGCCGGTGGACTTCCGGGTGTGTTTCAAGGTGTTGGTAATCACCTTTAAAGCGCTCCATGGCTTAGGACCAGGGTACTTACGGGACCGCCTTCTGCCACCAATTGCCTCCCACCAGCCGGTTCGCTCCCACAGAGAGGGCCTCCTCAGGGTGCCGTCAGCCAGACAATGTCGGCTGGCGACCCCCAGGGGGAGAGCCTTCTCTGTGGTAGCCCCCACCCTCTGGAACGATCTTCCTCCAGAACTGAGAACAATTGCTGACCTCCGGACTTTTCGTCGGGCTCTGAAGACTCATCTCTTTCAACTTGCCGGACTTGCCTGATCCCTTCTACTTTTTAAAATTTTTAGAACTTTTATCTTGTTTTTAAACTTTCAGCCTAACTTATATCTGTTTTAGTACGATTTTAACTTTTTTGTATTGGATTTTAGTCCGTCAGGAGAAGGGCGGTATATAAATTTAATAAATAAATAAATAAATAAATATCAGATCGTTAAAAGAAGATGATGATGGCCAAACGAATGATTGTCATTCAAGGACTGCCTGTACATTATGAGCATTTTCCACTGCAAAATCAAACACCCGCATTATATTGTTATAAAGTCAGGGTGGACATTAGGAAAACCATAATTCTTCTCTGACTGTCTTGGTAGTGCTAGTCTATTTTTCCTCGTTATTTAATCCTAGAGTTATTCCGACACTGCTTGTAAAGTAATGGGAGAACTCAAACAAGCTAATCTACAGATTTATTACTGCAATGCCTTTAGCCTATAAATCAGTTGTGCAAACAGATCTGTAAGCGATATGGATCCACGGAATATTTAATTATAGTTCCTGTCCACACGTGCTTAACTCTTATGATTTGCAGTTTGCTAAGTCTTAAAACTTCAAGGGACGCGGTGGCTCAGTGGCAAAGACGCTGAGCTTGTCGATCGAAAGGTCGGCAGTTCAGTGGTTCGAATCCCTAGCGCCGCCTGACGGGGTGAGCTCCCATTACTTGTCCCACCTTCTGCCAACCTAGTACTTCGAAACCACATAAAAAATGCAAGTAGAAAAATAGGGACCACCTTTGTTGGGAAGGTAACAGCATTCCATGCGCCTTTGGCATTTAGTCATGCTGGCCACAGGACCACGGAGACCATGAAGAGCGCTGGCTCTTCGGCTTTGAAACGGAGATGAGCACCGCCCCCTAGAGTCGGGAACGATTAGCACATATGTGCGAGGGGAACCTTTACCTTTTTACCTTTACCTTGAAAAGCCTGGTCAATTGGAAAAGCAATCTGTGTTACAAAATAGGAAACACGCATAGTATTGTTATAAAATAGGAAGCACATGTGGTATTATTCAACTATGCCTTTATCCACTTCAACACTGTAATTAGTAGCAGCTTTTCAAAGCTGTAGAATAATTAGGAGCATTCATTTTACTGTCATAGCATTCTGCTCAAAGGCCTCTAGCATTTCTCTTAATTAAGGAACTAGTTTAAATCAATTTCTGGGAGCGGATAGGATTTATTTTTCAGAAACTTTTTTTTTTTAATTTGATTTATGTGCCGCCCTTCTCCGAAGACTCAGGGCGGCTTACAATGCGTTAAGCAATAGCCTTCATACTTTTGTATATTTATACAAAGTCAGCTTATTGCCCCCACAAACTGGGTCCTCAATTTACCTACCTTAGAAAGGATGGAAGGTTGAGTCAATCTTGAGCCTGGTGAGATTCAAACTTACAGTAATTGCAGGCAGCTGGAGTTAATCACAGTGCATTAGTCTGCTGAGCCACCAGGCCCAGCAAGAAGTAATTGCAACTTGACTTTGAAAATAAAGTGTGTAAGTAGCAGAACAGAAGGAGTAATCTGGAAATTGTTTCACCTTCGCAGATTGACTTTTGATTGTAGTGCAAATTATCAGTTGGATCCCTCGTTACTTTGCCACAAATGGGTGAATTTTATTCTGGGACAGGATGTTGATCCTGCAGTAGAAGAGGTCCATATTCTAGAAATGGCTACAATCCTTAGAAATCTACTTTAAAGGATTAGGGGGTTGCCTGGAACAGTGAAGGCTACTGCGCTAAAGAGATTATATGAGTGTAAATTGAAAGTGTAGATCCAACCTATTGTTAATCTTAATATACTTTTTAAAAAAAGTTTTGAACTTCTTTTATTTGTATTATTTGAGTGGAATAGAATAGAATAGAATAGAATAGAATAGAATAGAATAGAATAGAATAGAATAGAATAGAATAGAACAGAACAGAACAGAACAGAACAGAACAGAACAGAACAGAACAGAACAGAACAGAATAGAATACTGGAATGAAGAATAGAGTAGAGTAGAGTAGAGTAGAGTAGAGTAGAGTAGAATAGAATAGAATAGAATAGAATAGAATAGAATAGAATAGAATAGAATAGAATAGAAGAATGGAATGAAGAATAGAGTAGAGTAGAGTAGAGTAGAGTAGAATAGAATAGAATAGAATAGAATAGAATAGAATAGAATAGAATAGTGGAATGAAGAATAGAGTAGAGTAGAGTAGAGTAGGGTAGGGTAGGATAAGATAGGATAGGATAGGATAGGATAGGATAGGATAGGATAGGATAGGATAGGATAGGATAGAATAGAATAGAATAGAATAGAATAGAATAGAATAGAATAGAATAGAATAGAATAGAATAGAATAGAATAGAATAGTGGAATGAAGAATAGAGTAGGGTAGGGTAGGGTAGGATAGGATAGGATAGGATAGGATAGGATAGAATAGAATAGAATAGAATAGAATAGAATAGAAGAATGGAATGAAGAATAGAGTAGAGTAGAGTAGAGTAGAGTAGAGTAGTGTAGAGTAGAGTAGAGTAGAATAGAATAGAATAGAATAGAATAGAATAGAATAGAATAGAATAGAATAGAATAGAATAGAATAGAATAGAATAGAATTCTTTATTAGCCAAGTGTGTTTGAACACACAAGGAAATTGTCTCTGGCATAAGCTTACAGTGTACATATCAACAGCAAGTAATAGGTCATATGTCATAAATCATAGTTGCAAACATAAATCATATGTTACAAACAACAATTGATAAACCATAGGAAAGCAATGTCTATGGAGATTCTCAGTCATCCAGATCATGGTTGTCCCAAAGATGCTTTTTCTTCATCCAGAGCTGAAGAAGCAGGTAACGTGTGTGTGTGTGTGTGTGTGTGTGTGTGTGTGTGGTCAGAGACAAGGAGATCTGGATACTGTATCTGTGTGTCTAAGCTTGGCTCCTTAAACCCTGATCAAATCTGGCCCAAAGCAGACAAGCCTGCTTTGTCCCAAGGGCGAATCCAAATGCTCGTTCCTGGAAAAAACATTGGAATAAATAGATTATTAATGGAACCATAACAGCTTTCCCTTTTCAGTTGAACCCCCAGGATATTTGATATGCAAATATGGAGAGTAAATATAAACACATTCTAAGTTCCTTTTGGAGATGGTCCCCAGAAAAAGGAGAAAACTTTGAAATTGCTATAGCATTCCATTTCTTATTCCCTCATATACGGGTTTTCTCTTTAAGCTTTGCAAGTACAAATGGTTAGCAGTTTAGAGGATTGCTTTTAAGAAGGGAATATATTTCAAGCTCCCTACCCTGACTCTCTAAATTTCAGTGCTACTACTAATGTGGTGGTGTTAGTTGCAAAGTCGTGTCTGATCCATTGAGACCCCATGGGCAACATTCCTCCAGGCCTTCCTATCCTCTACCATCCCCCAGAGTCCATTTAAGCTCATGCCGACTGCTTCAGTGACTCCATCCAGTCACCTCGTTCTCTGTCGTCCCCTTCTTCTGTTGCCCTCAATCTTTCCCAGCATTAGGGTCTTCTCCAGCGAGTCCTTCCTTCTCATTAGGTGGCCAAAGTATTTGAGTTTCATCCTTAGGATCTGGCCTTCTAAAGAGCAGTCAGGGTTCATCTCCTCTAGGACTAACCGGTTTGATCACCTTGCAATCCAAGGGACTCGCAGGAGTCTTCTCCAGCACCAGAGTTCAAAGGCCCCAATTCTTTGGCGCTCAGCTTTCCTTATAGTCCAATTTTCACAGCCATACATTGCAACTGCTGCTGCTAATACTCTTCTGCAATTCTCTCCTTCATTAAAAAAGGTAATTAAATTGACCTCGTGGTTCCAGTGGAAGAATTGCTAACTTTAAAAATAAGTTTAGTTGAAGTGTTAATGTAAAGGAATAAAGTTTTAAAGCCTGTTATCATTAGACAATCTTCGGTTTCTTCAGAATTACTGAGGAAAATGGCTAATTTTTGTAATTGTATCGCTGTTTTCTCTTAAACGATTCAAGAATTCAAAACAATTACAGGATGAATTTAGCTATTACTTCTTAAGAGTTTTTATAGGTTCAGTGGATTTCGACTCTGTCTTTTATGAAAAATGAGTTCGATTCTTAATGTATAAATATGCATAGTTATTCAGGGGGCATTGTTTTAAATAAAGGGACTATAATATTTTTATATAGTTTGTTTTTTAATTCTCCCAGGCTTGTCTCCCAGGCATAAGGGTTGATTTTGTGAAAAAAAAGTTTTATATAGTATAATATATATATCTTTAGAACACTACTTGGAGCAGTTCACAAGAATAATAACATTACAAACAATTAAGATCATAAAAACTAAAACCAAGAACTAAAATGGAATAGAATAGAATAGAATTCTTTATTGGCCAAGTGTGATTGGACACACAAGGAATTTGTCTCTGGTGCATATGCTCCTCAAAGTCCTCAACTTCCAACACAATTGGGATGTCAGTGAGAGATCTAATGATTTTGTGTTTAGTTAAGCTTCAGCACAGTGTTAGTAGTAATTTTATTTTAATGCGATTGTCTGTTTTTATTTTGTTTCCTGCCAGACTTTCTCAGAGAGATAGACTGAATTGATTTAATACATAAAATAAATGTTGCCACCAATATGTTGGGGGAATTACAGGTCAAAATATAATTCAGGCAGAGGAAATACTCATTTTAAAAGATAAGGTATAATTCCATTTCCTGGAATCTTGTAAATGATTGAAAGCTAGCATAGTATAAAAAAAATCACTTTGTCATGGCTATCAGTAATTTAAACAATGTTTGTAGAAATCAAATGAGATTTGACTTGTCACTGTGAAATATTTGTTATTGTTCTGTGCAAGCAATCCTTGATTTACGGCCACAATTGAGCTCCAAATTTCTGTTGCTAAGGGAGGCAGTGGTTAAATGACTTTTGCCCCATTTTACGACCTTTCTGGCCATCGTTATTAAGCAAATCACTGCAGTTGTTAAGTTAGTACCATGGCTGTTAAGTGAATCTGGCTCCTCCATTGGCTTTGCTTGTGAGAAGGTCACAGAAAGTGACCACATGACCCCCGGGATGTTGCAACCGTCATAAATATGAGTCGATTGCCAAGAGGCTGAATTTTGACCTTGGAGAGGCTGCACCGGTCATAAATGTGAAAAACAGTCATAAGTCACTTTTGCCAGCATTGTCGTAACTTCAAACGGTCAGTAAATGAACCATCATACGTCAAGGACTACCTGGAGTATAACTTACTTACCAACATGGGTTTATTTACATGTTCTGAATATATCTGGTTCATTTTACCTTTATCATAAAAGTAACAATGACTTTATCCTTGCCTAGTTGAATGTACGACATATTCTGCCATCCGATAAATAACATGCATTCCCTAACCGCACAGTTAAAACCCTAAAATAGAGCAAATTGTGTTTAGGAGAAAAATCACAAGGATAATAAACACAGTTTTAAATGCGTCTGCTGTATAGCTATATATATTCTCTTCTGCTGTCTTAAAAGGAGAATTGCACAGCTCTTACCTTCCTTGCTTTCTTTATTTATGCTGTATTCCTGCCATGACCATGTGCAAAAATATGCCAGCTCTCCTGACATTCCAGTACAATAGTCCTCAATGTACAACCACAGTTGAACCCAGAATTTAAGTCGCTAAAATGAGAAATATGTTCTTTTAGCGACTTAAATTCTGGGCTCAATTGTGGTCGTACATTGAGGACTATTGTACTGGAATGTCAGGAGAGCTGGCATATGTATAGTCCTGTACAGGTAATCCTTGATTTATTGACAACCATAATTCAGCCCGAATTTTCTGTTGCTAAGTGGTGAAGTGAGTTTCGCCCCCATTTTACGACCTTTCTTGCCACTGGTTGTTAAGTGAACCACTGCAGTTGTTAAGTTAGCAACATGGTTGTTAAGTGAATCTCTTGTGGCTCGTCAGCAGCCTGTGCAGCTAGTAGCTTATTCCGACAGCGAGAAGGCTGGTGCCTGTGCAGTTGGCACTCGAATCGGACAATGAGGAGGCTGGAGAAGATGTGGTGCCAGAGGCGGGGATTCAGCCAAGGCCTTCAGAACCTCCAGAAGCTCCCTTAAGTGAAGAGGATGAACAGGAGGAGCCTCTTCTCGATGCACGGGCGTGCAGAGCTTCCAAAAGGCAAGAGTGCTCCTCAGGAGGACGTCTCCTAAAGAGTAAGGCTTGGGGCTAATTGGCCACTCCCTTAGCCTATTTAAGGAGGAATGCCAACTGAAACAATTTTCAGGGAACAACTTCGTTCACATACCTTTGTGTCTTGTCTTGCTTATCAGCTTCCTGTAAATTGCTTCTGGGCATTCTGCCAACCACAGTAAGATTACGATTATTTATTCTTTGGGTTCTTGTAGGCGGTTAAGAAAGTTAATTAACAGTCTTTGTTTGAAAAAGACTGATTTAATTCAGTAAACTAAGGTTTGTACGGACTTTGTGTGTGCTGCGTTCTTTGGGATCTGTAGCTGGGGCAGAACCGAATCCGGTTTCCCCATTGACTTTGCTTCTCAAGAAGTGGTAGAAAAGGTTCACCCCAGGACACTGTAACTGTCATTAATAGGAGTCAATTGCCAAGCCGGCGAGTTTTGGTCACATGACCATGGGGAGGCTGTGACGGTCGTAAGTCTGAAAAGCGGCCATAAATCACTTTTTTCAGAGCCACTGTAACTGTAAACGAACCGTTATAAGTCAAAGACTCCCTGTATTCACACCTGTGTGACTGAAGTTTTTGTCTTCAGTGATCGCATCGTAAACAGCAGGGATAAATGGACAT
Source organism: Masticophis lateralis (assembly GCA_030761175.1). NCBI lineage: Eukaryota > Metazoa > Chordata > Lepidosauria > Squamata > Colubridae > Masticophis > Masticophis lateralis. The sequence goes on along the minus strand of JAUDYJ010000007.1, from coordinate 10,102,894 downwards.
TTGAGAAATATCACTTGTTTTGTGCTGGGAGATTTTTTTAAAAGATATGACTATACATATTGTGGAGCTGGGAAATAATAAGACGCTGACCTGGTTTGTGGAGTACAGTGAACATTTTATGCTCTTGTGTTGTTGTTTTTCTTCGCTTTTGGGGGATTCCTGATTAATACTTTGGAACTGGTAAACAATGTAAATACTTTAGCACTTGTGGAAGGAGGAGAAGCAGAGCCTGGGGGTGGAGTCAAGAGAGAACTCAGCCTAGAATCATTACGTAGCCACAAAGGTTTCAAGTCCATCTCCCCCTTTGAATACTGCTAATTCCTATCTAGTGCCAATTTAATGCTGACCATTAGTTGAATAGATTTTTATGTTAGAGGCATGAGCAATAAATCAGTTTAACTGGAACTTAATGTAGGATCCTGATTCTTCAGTCCTGCCAGCGGTTGCTTTATATTTAAAAGCAAGAGTTGATTTGTTTGGTGATCCATTTCTGAAATGGTATAGGGCTATGATGCCATGGGTGGCACGTGGGGCCATATCTGTGGGCACGCGAACATTGCCCTAGTTCAGCACCAGTGCGCATGCACGCACAGGCCAGCTGATTTTCGGGCCTTCCGATCCCACCAGAAGTTGGGAAACGGGTCATTTCCTGCCTCCAGAGGGCCTCTGGGCGGGTGGGGAAGTCTGTTCTCGCCCTCCCCAGGCTCCAAGAAAGCCTCGAGCCCGGGGAGAGCGAAAAACGGGCCTACCGGGCCAACCGGGCCGCCGTGTGCTAAAAGCGGGGATCGCGCAGGGAGGTTGCATGCGCATGTATGAAGCGCATTGAATTATGGGTGTGGGCGCAAGCAAGAATGACACCCCCCCACGCTCTCCACTCTTTTGGCATGTGACGGCAAAAAGGCTAGCCATCATTGGCATAGGGTTTCCTGCCTGAACAGGGGGTTGGACTAGAAGACCTCAAAGGTCCCTTCCAAGTCTCTTATTGTAGTCTATCCTAAACTGTCAATTGGTCCAGATGGGCTAGTGGAATTGCTATCTTTTACCTATTCTCTGATGTAAGTCAGCCACCTGTTTTCTATCCTCAATGAGCCAGACGCCACAAGGAAACTCTTCTCAATATCCTGTCTAACCTAAGAATGTCTGGGATGTAACACAGTCAAGCAAATAATTAACTTTATCTTCTGAAATTGTTGAATCCCGATACAGTATTTTCAGAAGGCAGAGAAATTCAATTTGTAAACCTAGGAAGAATTTCATTATTCATTATTCTCCTGATAAGAAGAAATGGATTTGGTCTATTCTGCCTAAGGGCTGTGAAAATGAGCTGAAGTAATGTGTATTATATGTTCGAGAAAAAATTTGAATCAATTAATGCCCACGGATTTTTTAAAAGGGCTGTGAAAATGAGCTGAAGTAATATGTGTTATATGTTCGAGAAAAAAATTGAATCAATTAATGCCCATGGATTTTTTAAAAAGTTCTTTCCCACCCCTCTTCTGTTGCATTTAGTGCTTTAATCACTATAATATATATAATTTTTAAAATATTTATAACTTCTACTATATTTTTTTTCATTGCTTGTATTTGTTTTTTTTTTAATGAAATTCTACCCTACAAATGTCTCTTAATTATTTTTCAAGTCCACATTTGATAAAAGTTTCTGTTTGAAAAATAGAATATAAATACTTATGGAAATTAATCTTATATTTCCTTGTTTTAAAATATTTATTATTCCTTGTTTGGATATAAAATACGCTTCATTTGTTTTGATGATGAATATCTAACAAAGTTTCTGAGATTATATTCGGATATCCTGAATGAATTTTTTCCTAGTTCCATTTTTTATTTTTGGAACTCATTTATTTACGTAAGAAACTCAGTTCTGCCTTTCCACTTTAATCAGAGCTGGTTATATAAGAATTTTAGAACAATAATATTTAAAAACACTGAGACTATTATTACAGCCGAAAACCTTAATATATACCATATCAAACAGGCAATCCATTAAATTCATTCACAGCAAAGGTAAACATAAACCCTTTTTATTCAGGCAGTTTCACAACGAAGTAAAACTAGCAGATTTTTAAGCTCTGGTTTCCAGTCACATTTGTTGATTTTATTATTATTTATTCATAGTTGTGTAAAATCAGATGTGGCAGTTCTTTAGCTGTTACAGGTCTTCCTATGCATCAAATTCTTGATGCTGTGATGTATAAGCGTAGTATATGCATGGATCCAAATAGTGTAGTGCTGTGATGGTGAATCTATGGCACGCGTAGCCATATCATTGGGCATGCCAGCTTAGCTCCGGCTCGCATGTGCGCATCGGCCAGCTGATTTTCGGGCCTTCTGGGCCCACCAGAAGTAGGGAAACAGGCTGTTTCCTGCCTCCGGAGGGCCTGCGGGGGAGGGGAAAGCCCGTTTTTCTTTCTCACCTGGCTTCAGATCCCCTCTATGCATCTGGGGAGGGTGAAAATGTTTTTTGCTGTCCCTCCTAGAGAGGCTCTGGAGGCTGGGGACAGCAAAAAAGTCACTTCCTGTCAAACCGGAAGTTGGGAAACAGGCCGTTTCGGGCCTCCGGAGGGGCTCCGAGGGGGTGGGGAAGGCTGTTTTCGCCCTCCCCAGATGCATAGAGGGAATCTGGAGCCAGGTGAGAAAGAAAAACGAGCCTACCAGGCCATCATGTACCAGGAGCGGGAGTGGGAGGGGAGGTTGCGTGCCCATGCACACGGTGGGTCACATAGAATTATGAGTGTGGGCATGTGCACGCGCAAACCTCCCCCCCCCTCCTGGCACGCGATGACAAAAAGGTTAGCCATCACTGGTGTAGTGATTTGTAATTAACAGGTAGAAATTTTGTCCATGTACAGATTTTTCTAAATGCCATCCAAGATTTTTTAGTATGGCACTACTATGGCTGCTTTATACCATCATCTTTCTATTTCAATTTTCAGATCTTGATAGTTTGTCATCTTTGTCAATTTTTCGTCCTGTACTACCCTCTAGTATTGCCGCATTAATTATACATACTATTTTTCCCCCTTTTCAACCATAGTTAAATCTTATTTATTGTGAACCAAGATTTTACCAATCTATGCTCGGATAACCTGCAATATTTTAAGCTGCTCGTTTTCAATTACTTTTCCAATTCTCTGTTTCCATCAGTTTTTTATTCCCAGTATACGATTAGTTTTACAGATGCTCCAATGAATCTTTTTGGCAACTGTGTTATTATATGTACTCAGTTTGTGCATTTTGGGTTTTTTTTTTTTTTTTTTGCATGAGTGGAGTATATAATTTACTCTTTCTTCTGCCACTTTGCACAATCTGCACTTAGAAACATTTGATGTTTTTTTTTCCCAATTCTGCCCTTGATTGCATTAATTCAAATGTAATTACAATTATATATTACTATTATCTTTTATTCATTAAACATGAAACTCAAGTCAGCTGAACATTTTAAAATGTATCACAAATATCGTTGACTAGCGCTGATGGTTGATACGGGTTGCTGCCAGCATCCTAGGTATCAACCAAGTACCTTCTTAAAATGTACGATGTTCCTAGTAGAAGAGTTTTTTGCAGTTCCGCTGCTGTTATTGCAGGAAGCTGCAATTTCTTGATGTATTTTGTAAAATTCTTGAACATGGTACCAATTGCCCCGATGACAATAGGTATCACTGTTACATGTTTCATCCATAATTGTGTAGTTTCGATGGCCAGGTCACGATATTTCGTGATTTTTTTCCAATTCTTTTTCTTCGACTCTGGCATTTCCTGATACTGCGATGTCAATAAATTGTACGTTTTGGTTTTCGACAACTGTGATATCTGGCGTGTTGTGTTCCAAATGACAATCTGTCTGTATTCGAAAGTCGCACAAAATCTTCACTGTCTCATTTTCGATAACTTTTTCCACTTTGTGCTCCCATGACTTTTCAGATACAGGTATTTTTTACATAATGACCAATGGACTAATTTAGCAACTCGATCACATCTAGCTTTGTAATCAGTTTGCGCGATTTTGCTGCACTGGCATATTAAGTGTGAAACAGTTTCAACTTTGTCGTTGCAAAGTCGGCAGTTTGGATTGTCGGTGGATTTTTATATCTTTGCTTTCACAGCATCATCATCATCATCATCATTATTATTATTTCATTTTAGGATATATTGTACTATGAACAACTGAAGTCTAACGTGATCCAGTACAATCTTTTGGTGGACAGTCTGATTTATAAAGTGAGTAATTTTTGAATTGCACATTTCTGTGGTCAGTAATTAACGTGTTACTCAGCCTCTAGGCTTTATGTAGTGAAAAGGAATGTTTGTTTTGACTGGTCTTAATGTCTTTTATAATGGCTAACCTTATTAATTGTGTTCTGCTTGCAAGATAGCAGATAGCAAACAAATCCAAGGGCCTTGAATTTCTGGCTAGTAAGGAGTGAAAATCTCAATGGTTCTGCTATGATCACCATAATATATCTTTTGAATGTGGTGTTTATGTCGAACAGGAATCAAAATCAGCATGACTCTTGCTATTGGAATTCCCATTTTTGCAGTTAGAATCCTTTGGAATGTGACATATCTCAGTCTGGCCAAAGACAATCGCGGGCATTCAAAAATGTGATCAGAAGCCTCGAATAAATTGGAGGAAAAGCCTTCTTAGTTTGGATCGCTAACTAGTTAAATAATAAACAGCAGGAATAAATGGAGATTTGAGAAATGCCCATTGTTGGATCCCAGAGTGTTTTGCTAGCAGTGTTCCAATATCTCAGGGGCTGCCACAAAGAAGAGGGGATTAAGCTATTTTCCAAAGCACTTAAAGGCAACACAAGAAGCCAAGGGTGGAAAATAATCAAGGAGAGAACCAAGCTAGAAATAAGGAGAAAATTCCTGACAGCGAAAACAACTAATCAGTGGAACGGCTTTTGCCTTCAGAAGTTGGGGATGCTCCCATCACTGGAGGTGTTTAAGAAGAGATTGGACAACAATTTGTCTGAAATGATGTAGGTTTTCCTGCTTCAGCAGGGGGTTAGGTCCCTTTCAACTCTGTTATTCTGTTTCTTTCATTATAAATCAACGATCCTAATGGAACTTTTCATTGCATTTGAAAATTAGAAGTTGACGAAAGATTGAGCTTGATATAGGAGTAGCGCCATAACTGTTGTTAACGCCATTAGATGATGATAGTGCCGCGTCTTGTTATATTGTGTACAGTGTGAGAGGTGCCCACGTGGAAAAGATGTGGCTCAGCTTCAGAAAGTTGTCTGCTTTTTTTTATTATTTTATTTCAGGATGTGAAATTGACAGCCAGCAATGATGACTACTACTTTGTGTTTGAGGATTATTTATATCAGGTAAGTATTTACATGGAGCAAATGGCAAATCATACGTCACTGGAAGAAGGACATTTGGGCCAGGGTAGAGTTTGTCCTGTTTACTTTGTAGATCAAATAAAACTTGTAATGCAACAGCTGCTCTTAAGTAGAGCTACAGTGCGTTGCTGTGTGTATCTACACAAGAGTAAATTCCATTTATATTTTGTGGGGTGCACACACTCGCATACCACTCCCAACAGCACTCTTCCGAACGGGCCAAGGCCCAGTAGTGGGCCGGGGGTTGGGGACCCTTGCTATAAAACATCATCCCTGCAGACATAAGATTGGCCCCTACTTGCTCCCTGAAGACCTGGTTTGCCAAGGGGCCTGGAGACCCCACAGTGGGATGGAGCCCATCAAACGACTCGCTTGATTATTGTCGCCAAAGGGGTGGAGGTTACCCTGTTTCCCCTAAAATAAGACCTCCCTGGATAATAAGCCCAATTGGGCTTTTGAGCACATGAGCTAAAATAAGCCCTCCCCAAAAATATTAAACCACATGCGCAGTCGGTCCCCGCCATTTCCTCTGGTCAGGGTTAGGGAGACAGAGCTGGAAATCAGGTAAGACGACGAGGATCCCCATTTTGCTCCACGCGCCCCAAAATAATAAGACCTCCCCGAAAATAAGGGGTTCAAAAAAATATAGGGTCTTTTTTTCAGGGAAACACAGTATCTATCTATCTATCTATCTATCTATCTATCTATCTATCTATCTATCTATCTATCTATCTATCTATCTATCTATCTATCTATCCATCCATCCATCCATCCATCCATCCATCCATCCATCCATCTATCTATCTATCTATCTCTATATATTTTTATCTATCAGTATATATTTTTAAATTCTTTTTATATTGGGATTCCTCCCCCCCCCCCGCCCCATAAGCTGCCCTGAGTCACTGAGAGTGAGCTGGGCGCACCCTACAAATTTTCTTAAGTTAAATAAACGTGAAGCATTATAGCTACAGTTGTTCTAATTATTGCTTTTGTTTGCAATGGAGATTAATGGGCAGTGGCCATGGGCAGGGGTGGGCTTCAAAAAATTTAGCAAGGGGTTTTCTACCCGGTTGCTGGGTAGGCGTGAGCGTGGCCTAGTTGGCCTCCTGCACTATGGTCAGGGCGGCATTTTTGCCCTCCCCTGGCTCCTGAGCCTCCAGGAGGGTGAAAATGGCCTCCCCAGGCTCCGGAGGCCCTCCAGAGGCCTGAAACTAGCCTATTTCTGGCCTTCCAGAACTTCCGGTAGGCCCATTTTTCGCCCTCCCCGAGCCTCTGTACAGGCCCTGCACTTACTTGCATGCAAAACGGGCCGCATGGGGGCTCCTGGGAGGGGTAGGGCGGGAAGGGAGGGGTGGGGCGGGAAGGGAGGGGTGGGGCGGGGCAGGAAGGGCGGGGCCAACCAGGAGCAGGATTTGCACAGAATCTTAGCTAGAGGTTCTCCCGAATCCCTGTGAACCCCCAGCAGCCCACGGCTGGCCATAGGTTTTGGAGAAAATGTGGCATTCATGAGAAATTTGGGTCCGTTTAGGAGTTCTTCTGGAAAGGGCATCAAGAATACAAGTTTTAAGCATTCAAAGGTGATTTAAAGATAAAAGGAACCAATGATATTTGTTGTGCCCGGTTTTAGGCATATATAGAAGTAACCTATACTAACCTATAATATATGTGTGTGTGTGTGTGTGTGTGTGTGTGTGTGTGTGTGTGTGTGTATGTGTGTGTCTATTTTTCTTACTTTTCGTAGGTATAATGCGTGTTTTTCCTTTAAGCCAGGTTTTTCCTACGTAGTTAAGATTTTTCTGGAACCACAATAGAGCAAAATCACATTCATTACATACTGGGTTCCATCTCCATCTTTTTCACTCTGGCAGCAAACAGAATCTTGTGCTGCATTCTGGGAGACCTAAAGAGCTATTTCATACTGGAACCCAGTATGTAGTGAATGTACATATATATATGTAGGTCTCTGGTTATTCGGGTCTTCTCCTGCGTAAAATTGGAAGTGTCTTGGTGACGTTTTGACGAAGTCTCATTCGTCATCTTCAGGCTGGTGTTCTCGGCTTTGTGCTTCCAGGAGCAGTTAAAACGTCAGTTAAGATCACACAGTTTGCCCATAAGGACCAAACCGAGAACATCAGCCAGAAGATGATGAATGTGATTTCATCGAAACGTCGCTACTATCTTTCTAAAGATATGTTTACAATTACACGGGAAGAAACCCGAGATATTACCTGTACACACACACACACACACACACATATATTAGAATTAAGTATGACCCTTGGAAAGGCACCCATAATTTATGCATCCACAGTATATGACCTTTGTTTCTATTAAAAATGAAGCTGTGTCTGTGTTTGTAATTGTCTTTGACGCTTCTTTTAAATCTCCTTTAATGAAGGTTTATTACATTTGCAAATTTGCTAACATACCTTTGATTATAATGTCAGTATAAATATCATGGGGATAGAACCTCATTTTCACGGTAAGTTCAACTCAATTAGTCAAAGCTGTTGGAAGCGTCCTTTTTTTCTTCTTCTTTGTAGTTGCATCAAGCACTCCTTAGCTTAGAATTCTGTATATTCGGAGAATAAAGTACAGGCAAAAAGCTAACGCTCTCTAAATCATTGCGATTAAGAAAACTTGCAAAATAAAAACTTGTGATGTTGAAGATTTCAATATCAAATTTTTTTTTCAAAAAAAAAATATTGACGATGCCGTCTAACTACCCTGTTTTCCCCGAAAATAAGACCTAACCGGAAAATAAATCCTAGCATGATTTTTCAGGATGCTTGTAATATAAGCCCTACCCCCCAAATAAGCCCCAGTTAAGATTGTCAGCTAGATTGATGCATTTAGTACCATATTTCCCCCAAAATATGACCTAACCAGAAAAATAAGCCCTAATGCATCTTTTGAAACAAAAATTAATATAAGACCCGGTCTTATTTTTGGGGGAGCATGGTAAAACTACAGCCTTAAGAGCAATAAGTTAAAACATCTATTTATTGAAATAGAAGAAAGCTGCATTACCCAATCTGTAAAACACCAGGATCACATACTGTACATATGCCAAGCTAGGCATGCTACAGAGTTGAAGTCAGTGTTCTCTTCTGCCTCGTTTCTAGCCAGCATTTTATGTTTGTAGGTGGCCTTTCAGGTGGAACGGACCTGGATGTTCATAGCTAGACAGCTGGGTAATCTTTGCAAGGGAACGGAGAATTGAAATTGACACCAAATGCACCTTTCAAATCATCTTAAGAGAACCAGCGGATAGGGAAACCCAATGGAAAAAAGATGTTGAGACTCTAGAAAGAGTGCAGAGGAGAGCAACAAAGATGATTAGGGGACTGGAGGCTAAAACATATAAAAAACGGTTGCAGGAACTAATGAAAGAAGGACTAGGGGAGACATGAGAGCAGTGTTCCAATATCTCAGGGGCTGCCACAAAGAAGAGAGAGTCAAGCTGTTCTCCAAAGCACCTGAGGGCAGGACAAGAAGCAATGGGTGAAAAGTAATCAAGGAGAGAATTAAGGAGAAACTTTCTAACAGTGAGGACAATTAACCAGAGGGACGGTTTGCCTCAGAAATTGTGGGTGCTTCCTCATTGGAGGTTTATAAGAAAAGACTGGAGAGCCACTTGTCTGAAATGGTATAGGATCTATTCTATTCCATTCTATTCTATTCTATTCTATTCTATTCTATTCTATTCTATTCTATTCTATTCTATTCTTTCCAATATTCTATTCTGTTCTATTCTATTCTGTTCTATTCTGTTCTATTCTATTCTATTCTATTCTATTCTATTCTATTCTATTCTATTCTATTCTGTTCTATTCTATTCTATTCTATTCTTCTCTTTCCAATATTCTATTCTATTCTATTCTATTCTATTCTATTCTATTCTATTCTATTCTATTCTATTCTATTCTATTCTATTCTATTCTATTCTTCTCTTTCCAATATTCTATTCTATTCTATTCTATTCTATTCTATTCTATTCTATTCTATTCTATTCTATTCTATTCTATTCTATTCTATTCTATTCTATTCTATTCTATTCTATTCTATTCTTTCCAGTATTCTGTTCTGTTCTGTTCTGTTCTATTCTATTCTATTCTATTCTATTCTATTCTATTCTATTCTATTCTATTCTATTCTATTCTATTCTATTCTATTCTACTCTTTCCAATATTCTATTCTATTCTATTCTATTCTATTCTATTCTATTCTATTCTATTCTATTCTATTCTATTCTATTCTATTCTATTCTATTCTATTCTATTCTATTCTATTCTTTCCAGTATTCTATTCTGTTCTATTCTATTCTATTCTATTCTATTCTATTCTATTCTATTCTATTCTATTCTATTCTATTCTATTCTATTCTATTCTATTCTTCTCTTTCCAATATTCTATTCTATTCTATTCTATTCTATTCTATTCTATTCTATTCTATTCTATTCTATTCTATTCTTTCCAGTATTCTATTCTGTTCTGTTCTGTTCTGTTCTATTCTATTCTATTCTATTCTATTCTATTCTATTCTATTCTATTCTATTCTATTCTATTCTATTCTATTCTATTCTTCTCTTTCTAATATTCTATTCTATTCTATTCTATTCTATTCTATTCTATTCTATTCTATTCTATTCTATTCTATTCTATTCTTTCCAATATTCTATTCTGTTCTGTTCTGTTCTGTTCTGTTCTATTCTATTCTATTCTATTCTATTCTATTCTATTCTATTCTATTCTATTCTATTCTATTCTATTCTATTCTATTCTATTCTATTCTTTCCAATATTCTATTCTGTTCTCTTCTCTTCTATTCTCTTCTATTCTATTCGATTCGATTCGATTCTATTCTATTCTATTCTATTCTATTCTTTCCAATATTCTGTTCTGTTCTGTTCTATTCTATTCTATTCTATTCTATTCTATTCTATTCTATTCTATTCTATTCTATTCTATTCTATTCTATTCTATTCTTTCCAATATTCTGTTCTGTTCTGTTCTGTTCTGTTCTGTTCTACTCTACTCTACTCTACTCTACTCTACTCTACTCTACTCTACTCTACTCTACTCTACTCTACTCTAAATTTTTAAAAATGACTAGGGGTGAGAGGATAGTAATGGTCCAATATCTGAGGGGCCGCTACAAAGACGAGAGGGTCAGTTTATTCTCCAAAGCACCTGAAGGCAGAACAAGAAGCAATGGATGGAAACCAATCAAGGAAATTTCCTGACACAGAGAGCAATGGTGTAAAACAGTGGACCGGTTTTCCTCCAGAAGTTGTGGTTGCCCCATCCCTGGAGGTTTTTAAGAAGAGATCGGACAGTCAACTTGAATGGTACAGGATCTCCGACTCGAGCAAGAGGGCTGGATTAGAAATCATCCAGGCTCCCTTTTTGTGAATTCGCTTTAATTTTCTACCATCGGGAGTCTTGGAGGTTGGATTTAATACAGTTCTCATTATCACAGAGTTAATAACCGTGCAGTTCAGGCAGAATTGAAGGCAGAACATTGTTTCCTGTGTTCTGTTCTGTTTTGTTTTGTTTTGTTTTTAAATCTCCGACAAAAGCTATTTCAACCATTTCTGAAAAGAATTTGTCTGGTCAAACAGAGTCACTTAGAGCAGACGCAAATCCTCAGGTTGCCTACTTAATTGCCAAATTCTGCTTCCGAGCGATAAGGATATCCCGTCAGAGGTTCATTTCTTTGGGACTCTTTATAATGACTAATTTGGATATATCAATAACTGTTGGATAAGCACGAAGAGGACAGAACGTTTCCATTTTTGTATAATTTCATGGAGTCTGCTCCGTGTCTGCATATGTCAGGCTCAAGGCCAAAGACACACTGAAAGGCAATGGATTCCAGTTTTTTATTTGCTTACACTTAGTGGATAGAATCTCTGCCAAACTAAGGCTAATCCAGGCAGTCCTCGATTTACAACCACAATTGAGCCCAGAATTTGTGTTGCTGAGTCAGAAATTTGTTAAGTGAGTTTTGTCCCGTTTTACGACTTTTCTTGCTACGTTTGTTAAGTGAATCACTGCAGTTGTTAAATTGCACTTGACACGGGAAGGAAGGAGAGAAGGAAGGAAGGAAGGAAGGAAAATAGAGAAGGAGAAAAGGAAGAGGAAGGAAGGAAGATAGGAAAGGAAGCAAGAAGGGGAAGAAAGGAAAGAAGGAAGGAAAAGAAGGGAAGATAGGGAAAGAGAAAAGGAAGTGGGAGGGAGGAAAGGAAGCAAGGGGGAAGGAAGGAAAAATAGGAAAGGAAGCAAGAAGGGGAAGAAAGGAAAAAAGGAAGGAAAAGAAAAGATTGTGAAGGAGAAAAGGAAGGATGAGGGAGAGAGGGAGGAAGATAGGAAAGGAAGCAAGAGGGGGAAGAAAAGAAGGAAGGAAAAGAAAGGAAGATAGGGAAGGAGGGAAGGAAGGAAGATAGGGAGGAGTCTGTATGGCTGAACACTTGTCTGGATCCATAATTTTCTCTCCTCTTTCTGCTGACGTGGGTCCTTATAAACTAGTTTTTAATTTTTCCTGTTTATTACTACTTTGCTGGCTGTGGTATATTTTACGAGTTTGGATAGGAGCACTGGGGTCTGATAAGTAGTGCTGAAAGTGTGTATTTAAGATAAAGGGACTTTGCCCTCTGAAAAAATGTTAACCAGCAAAGTAGTAAGTTATTCAAGAAGGTGAGCCCATATCTCGGGCAGAAAATTATTCTGTCTTCTATCAGAAGCCCAGACCGGATTTTCAAGACATTTCTGCTTTTCTTTGACAAATACAATTTTCAGAGGATTTTGTTTATATTAAATATTAAACAGAAAGGTACTCTCCACACAGGCCCTACACTGGGAAACATTGTCATGGCGTTGGAAAAATTCTGTTTAAAGTAAAAAGATAAGCTGCAGCACATCCCACATTAGAGTTATCACTCGTGGAAATGAATTTGCTGTAGATAACTCTTTGCCGGTGATCCAGTTTTCTCTACCGCTGCCTTAAAAAAACTAGAAAACGAGGTTATTTTTACAATACTCCTTAAAAGGTCCAAATAGGAAGAATTACTGGACAAAAATACATACATGGTTAGAAAAAAATGTTGAAGCAGCATATAGATTATAAGCCAGAAATATTTTTGTTAGGCATAGTACCAGAGAAGTATAATAAAGGGAACATATATTTTTTTCCATGTTTTTTATTTTATTTTATATATATGTATCAATGAGTGAACAGTGTGGCAGCTGGGTGTTATACATTCTAATACAAATAAAACTGGTAAAATTAATCATAGTTATTACATTCAACCAACTTATATATTTCTAATAATAATACACATTTATAGTTGCAGTCTGTCATTATTCAATTATTCCATGTTTTCTCTTGTTATTGCTTTTATTTTATTATATAAAAGTGTATACAGTAATATTCCCCCTTTCTCTTATTTCTATTTCTTATTCTCGCTTTTAATCATGTCACCCCTTAAGAGACGTTTTCTTTCTATTCTACTTAACTTCTAGTCATGTCACCTACCTAAAAGAGAAGAGAAAAAGAAAAGCAAATCAGAACAACAAAAAAAGAGAGATCATCTATCCATCGACTCTTGCCCGCTTCAGTACTTTAATTGCTATGCTTTTTTTTTTTTTTGACTTGCCTCCCATATTCCTCTCTTGGATCTTTATCTCTGTCTACATCTACTTCTTGACTGTTCAATCTAGGTATTTCTCCCACCTCTATCCTTTTCCACTGCCTAGTTTCCACAATTTCTACCCAGGGCCCTTTCAAAAGTATCTTCCTGTATCTCCAATTCTCTTTTCAACTCTCTTAATATATTTCCCCCCTGATTTAATTCATCAGTCACTGTTATTTTCATTGTTGTCTCCTCCTTGTCTCCTTTTATTCTCTGGTTCTTCGGCTCAATCTTTTCCTCCATTTCTTCTGTTTCCTAAGCGTCTTCATCTTTATTCATACTCAACAAGAGAACATACCGTGTTTCCCCGAAAATCCCTCTCTTATATTTTCTTGAACCCCGAAATAAGCTCTTGGCCTTATTTTCAGGGAGGTCTTATTATATCGTGCACGTGGAGCAAGATGGGGCTCCTTTTGCCATCTTACCGGATTTCCAGCTCTGCATTTAAATATTTTCGAGGGGAGGCTTATTTTAGCGCTTGCGCTCAAAAGCCCAATTGGGCTTATTATCCGGGGATGTCTTATTTAATACTACATGTTTTGACAGCAGCAAGAATTGTATTTGCACAGTTCTGGAAAAACGAGAATATACCTATAGAAGAAGATGTAATTTTTTAAAATTTAGATTGTGCAGAAATGGAGAGATGGACGTTAAAGATAAAAGAAAGAGAAGATACAGAGTACTTTCAAATATGGGATTTGTTTTACAAATGGTTGGATGACAGAAGTGGACATTAGGAGTTAGAAAAGTATTACTATATAAGCAAATTGACCCAGGCAATGCGCTGTTCACCAAGCACTTTTGTGTACAAATTGAAAATGTATAAATAAACTGATTTAAAAAAAAAGTTCAAATAGGATGAAGCACACCTGTGGCTTTTCCAGATACACGAAAGCCATCATTCCGTTGGAGGGAGTTAATCTAAACATTTTGCTTGTCCTTAACATGTAGTAAAACTTTCACCTTTGCAGGAAATGTCTTTTTTCGATAATTCAGTTAAAAATGAGCTTAGGCTTCACAGAGAACTTTCTGATAAGTTTGTGTTTTCCGCAGGTGTTGCTTTGTTTCTCCCGAGACACTTCAGTGTTGGGACACTTTGCGTACAATAGTGCTACCCCACCCAGATCGTTCATTCGAGGTAAAGAAACGTTTATTTGAAATGCTTGAGCCAAGAAAGACGTTGATGAGACAGAATATTTTATAAATGTTACCTGATGGTCATAACCGAACAAGGATTAGGAAACTTTCAAACCTTGATGTCTGTGGTCCATGACGACAAATGCGTTGAATTACCACTTTCTTTGCATCTTACGAATATCTTTGGCAGAGTGGAGTATGTAAGCCCTACTATAGAGGGAAAATATTTCGGCCTTTTTTTGGCCTTCTATGTCAGGGGTGCCAAACTCAATTTCATTGAGGGCCACATCAGGGTTGTGGGGGGCGAGGGGGCGTGGTCAGCATGACATCACTCGTGTTGGGGACCACCTATGGTGGCCTGAGCGCTCTGCCAGCGAAAAGAAGCTCCCGAGCTCCATTTTCAGACATGGCCTCCTGCAACCCTCTGCAAGCGAAAACGGCGCTTTAGGGGGCACGCACGGCCCTCCTGAGCTCCATTTCCTGCTAGGACGGCCTCCTGCAACCCTCTGCCAGAGAAAACGGAGCTCAGGAGGGACATGCGCAGCCCTCGCGAGCTCCATTTTCTGCTGGGACGGCCTCCTGCAACCCTCTGTCAGAGAAAACGGAGCTCAGGAGGGACATGAGCAGCCCTCGCGAGCTCTGTTTTCTGCTGGGACAGCCTCCTGCAACCCTCTGCCGGAGAAAACGGAGCTCAGGAGGGACACACATAGCCCTTGCAAGCTCTGTTTTCAGGTGGGACGGCCTCCTGCATCCCTCTGCCAGTGATAACGGAGCTTAGGAGGGTCTCATGGGGCCCGCACGAGCTCCGTTTTCACTGGCAAAGGCACCATGGGTTGATCCTTCACTGTTTCCAGGGCGGGCCCAGGGGCCAGATCTAAGCACCCTGCAGGCCAGATCTGGCCCACGAGCCTTGAGTTTGACAGCCCTGATCTGTGTAATTCAGCTGCTAAACAACAATCAAAGTAAAAAGATTGACGGGTCCTGGGAGTAAGCCCGATTTACTTGTGTTCCATTTTTATTTTTTTAATGAAAACTGATGAAAATCAGTGCCTTACTGAATTATTTCTGTTGAGGAAAAAAATGTTCTGCAGGCAGGCAATTCTCGAACTCACGAGCACAACCGGCCCCAACATTTCTCTTGCTAAGTGAGTTTTGTCCCATTTTGTGGCCTTTCTTGCCGTACTCGTTAAGTGACCTTACTGCAGTTGTTCAGTGGGCAGCGTGGTTGTTAAGTGAACACCCCATTGACTTTGCTTGGCAGGAGGTCACAGAAAGTGATCCCACGACCCTGCGGCCGTCATAAATATGAGCCAGTTGCCAAGTCTCCAAATTTTGATCACAAGACCACTGGGGATAGGAGGGTCCTTACAGCTTTAAGTCTGAAAAACAGTCCCAGGTTGCTTTTTTTTTTAGTGACTTTGAACGGTCACTAAACAAACTGTTGTAAATCGAGGACTACCTTCATATCCCAGCCCATTTTCTGCAATAGCTTATTTGTGCGTTTCTTGTTTTCCTGCTCTCAGTTGCTCTTCCATGAAACGGGCCTTTTTACCTATCTGAAACATTTAGAGGGATGAGGCGGCTCAGTGGCTAAGACACTGAGCTTGTCGATCGAAAGATCGGAAGTTCAGCAGTTCAAATCCCTACTACCTCGTAACGGGGTGAGCTTCTGTTACTTGTCCCAGCTTCTGCCAACCTAGCAGTTCGAAAACACGTTAAAAAAATGCAAGTAGAAAAATAGGGACCACCTTTGGTGGGAAGGGAACAGCGTCCGTGCGCCTTTGGTGTTATAGCCCAATAGCTGGAAGAAAAATAATCCATTACTGGTCCTCATTCTGGATCATTACTTTAAGGATAGTTTTACAGGTAGTTCTCCACTTACAACGGTTCGTTTAGTGACGGTCCGATGTTAACAACATTTTAAAAAGCGACTTATGATCATTTTTCACACTTATGACCCTTGCAGCATTGTCAGGTGATGTACACTTGGATGCTTGACAGATGACTCACATTTATGACGGTTGCAGTATCCCAGAGGTCATGTGATCACTTTTTGCCAAGCAAAGTCAACGGGGAACCGGTGTAACTAATTTAACAACTGCAGCAATTTACTTAATAAACGGGCTGGCAAAAGTCGTAAAAATGGGGCAAATCTCTCTTAACAAATCCCTGACTTAACGAAATATAAATTTTGGGCTCAGTTGTGTTCGTAAGTTAAGGACTACTTGTGATTTACAGCTTCTTGTTTGTTATTATTTTCTTGTCCTCTGAATTTCACTCCAGTTTGTCCCTCTTGTTATTGTGGCAGTGCCTACATTTTTCATATGGAAAAACCTTGCATTCTCTTGCTGCTTATCTGATTCTCGGTGTGTTATTTCTGTTTTTGTGTGTGTGTATATGTGTAGGGAAGCTTGGAATGGAACAATATGCTGTGTTTTATCCGCCAAACGGTAAAGATGTTATACCAGTCTTCCCTCTAGTGGGAACAGGGGGAACCACACCCATTTTTAAGAGTGGATTCTTTTGAATGGCGTTTCGTCCTTCGAGGGAAAAGAAATAACAACTGTTCAAAAAATTGGCAGAACTTTTTTTCATGCTTTGAAGCATTCCAAGGTTTTTTTCGGCCATACAGAAGCAGGCTCAGAAGATTAAAGAACCGGTGCTGCATTTATTTGATTCTTCTCCATCTCCTTCTCCTCCTCCTCCTCCTTCTTCTCCTCTTCTTCTTCCTCCTCCTCCTCCTCCCCCCTTCCCCTCTTCCTCCTCCTCCTCTTCTTCTTCTTCTTCCTCCTCCTTCCCATTTCCCCTTCCCCCTCTTCCTCATTCTCCTCCCTTTCCCCTTACTCCCCTTCCTCCTCTTCTTCTTCCGCTTCCTCCTCCTCCTCCTCCCACCTTCCCCCTCTTCCTCTTCCTCCCCCCTTCCTCCTCCTCCTCCTCTTCTTCCTCTTCCTCTCCTTCTTCCTCCTCCTCCCCACTTCCCCTTCCCCCTTTTCCTCTTTCTCCTCCCCCTTTCTCCCCTCCCCCTCTTCTTCTTCCTCTTCCTCTTCTTCCTCCTCCTCCTATTCTTCTTCCTCTTCTTATCCTTCTTCGTCCTCCTCCCCATTTCCCCTTCCCCCTCTTCCTCATTCTCTTCCCCTTCCCCTTACTCCCATTACTCTTCCTCCTCCTCCTCTTCTTCTTCCTCTTCCTCTCCTTCCTCCTCCTCCCCACTTCCCCTTCCCCCTCTTCCTCCCCCTTCCTCCTCCTCCTCCTCTTCTTCTTCCTCTTCCTCTCCTTCTTCCTCCTCCTCCCCACTTCCCCTTCTCCCTCTTCCTCTTTCTCCTCCCCCTCCCCCTTCCTCCCCTCCTCCTCTTCTTCCTCCTCCTCCTCTTCTTCCTCCTCCCACCTTCCCCCTCTTCCTCGTCCTACTATTCCTCCCCCCTACTTCCCCTTCCCTCTCTTTCTCCCCCCTTACCCTTCCTCTCCTTCCTCCTGCTCCTCCTTCTGTCGCAACTATTTTTTTTTTAAAAAAACATTTATTATCATTATTATGTAAGTCGTTCTAAACCAGGCTTCAAGCCAAACTGAAATAGATCTAGATAATCCCTTTCATCCAAAAATTTCTGGTGCCTAGGATGACTGCATGTTGAAGTAATTTGCTGAGAAATAGCAAACTCGACACTGGTTATGGTAGGGGGTTGGGGGATTGTCTCAAGAAATATAGTTCTCGCTATACTACGGCCTCCTAAAGGTTGACTAGAAATAGATCTTCCTCTAGTGCAGCACAGGATGCCCCCTTCAGCCTGTTGACGGAGTATTTTGTTATAAATACTTTGTGTTTTGTGGCTGCTTTAATTAGCCGTGCAAGAACAAGGATCGAATGCAACACGTTCTTGAATGTGCTCAGTTCCTTAGGATGCGCGCAGTGATTCCCCTCTAATCCACCCAGGGAAAATAGTTGCCAGTGATACATTCAGTGGTGAAATGTAAAATTCGTTACTACCGGTTCTGTGGGCGTGGCTTGGTGGGGGGGGGGTGTTAATGTGACGGTGGGCGTGGCCATCTTTTTTTTTTATTTTTAAAAGCATTTTTTCTACAACCTCTTTGAGGTTGTAAAAAAAATGCTTTTAAAAGGCGCTGACGATCCCAGTTGAGTTGCCTGATCGTCAGAGGCTTTTGTTTTCTTTCTTTCTTTCTTTCTTTCTTTTTTGCTTTTAAAAGAAAAAAAAGCCTCTGAAAATCAGGCAACTCAGCTGGGATTGTCAGAGCCTTTTAAAAGCGTTTTTTCTACCGAAGGCTCTGATGATCAGGCAGCTCAGCTTTGGACGATCGGCTGAAGAGGTTGTAAAAAAAATGCTTTTAAAAGGCGCTGTTGATTGCAGTTGAGTTGATCGTCCTGATCGTCGGAGGCTTTTGTTTTCTTTCTTTCTTTCTTTCTTTCTTTCTTTCTTTCTTTCTTTCTTTCTTTCTTTCCTTCCTTCCTTCCTTCCTTCCTTCCTTCCTTCCTTCCTTCCTTCCTTCCTTCCTTCCTTTCTTTCTTTCTTTTTTTGCTTTTAAAAGAAAAAAAAGCCTCTGAAAATCAAATAACTCAGCTGGGATCATCAGAGCCTTTTAAAAGCGTTTTTTCTACCGAAGGCTCTGACGATCAGGCAACTCAGCTTCGGACGATCGGCCAAAGAGGTTGTAGAAAAAAAATGCTTTTAAAAGGCTCTGACAATCCCAGTTGAGCCGCACGATCATCAGAGGCTTTTTTAAAAAACTTTTAAAAGCATTTTTTCAGTCGAAGAAAAAATGTTTTTAAAAGTAAAAAAAAAAGCCTCTGATGATTGCACGGTTCAGCTGGACAACGGCAAGGGGGGCAGGGGGGCAGGCATTTTTGCTACCAGTTCTCCGAACCTCCTGCCGCCATTGCTACCAGATCGGGCGATCCGGTCCAAGCCAGGAGCATTTCTCCCCTGGATACATTGCTACCTACATAATTCACAATTAATGCCCCAACGTTATTTCCATCACGTGTAGCCAAAGGGCCACAGATGGCATCTGAGCCTGTCATTCTAACTCTTAACCGCGGCAGAATTTTATGCTGTGTGTGAGGTGTTTTGCGCAAAATTTGGAATCCCCCCCCCCCCCGCCAAGTTTCCCAAAGTGCTTTTTTCAAGAGGCAACTGGACTCTGGTTTTTCTTTGAAGGCATTTCGCTTCTCATCCAAGAACCTCCTTCATCTCTTCTGAAGCTTCTTGGATGAGAAGTAAAACATCTTCAACCCCCCCGCTTCTCCCCCCCCCCCCCCGGAAAGTCCAATTTGGGACAACCATGAACTGGATGACTGAGAATCTCCATAGATTTTTTTTTTAAGTTTCCTATTTCTGAAAACACATACTCTTTGGACAGTAAATGGAATATGTTTGGGTTTTTTTTTCTCTTTAGGCGTCATTCCTTTCCATGGCTTTTCAATGTATGGTAAGTAGCTTGTCATTGCCATCGCTAAAATTAAAAACAGTGCATGACAGTTGCATGGGAAGTCACTAAGGTAGATCAACTCCATAGAAAGTTGATGCTTATTTAGTACCTTGATGGTTTCAGAATCATCATCTTCTTTTAACAACCCCTTTAATCCAGGAGCCTGGTTTAGCTCTGCAGACTAAAGCACCGTAATTAACATCCAGCTGTCTGCAATTACACCAGTTCGAATCTCCCCAGGCTCAAGGTTGACTCAGCCTTCCATCCTTTCTAAGGTAGGTAAATTGAGGACCCAGTTTGTGGGGGCAATAAGCTGACTTTGTATAAATATACGAAAGTATAAAGGCATTGTAAACCGCCCTGAGTCTTCGGAGAAGGGCAGCATATAAATCAAATTTAAAAAAAAACAAAAACTTGGCAACTTTAAGACTTGTGGACTTCAACTCCCAGAATTCCCCAACCAGCATGCTTGGCTTGGAAATTCTGGGAGTTGAAGTCCACAAGTCTTAAAATTGCCAAGTTTGGAGACTCCTGCCATAATCCGTTGCGGGGTGGAGTCTGGGCAACTGAATGGAGCTAGCAGAGTGTTTACTGGCCGGATGCCCTTCCTGTCTCCATTGATGATTTCAGAATATGAGTCCAAAATTGTTAAGGCTCAGGAACAATCTTCTACAAGTCGAGTTGATCGTCTATTTAACAGGAATAACTATCCACGAAGGGAGACTGAACAGAGGCCTAACTGTAATTGATTTAAAGCAAATATAGAGATATTTAATAGTGCTTTTGCTTCACTGGATCCCACATTAGCTCAGCAAAGCATTGCCAATCTTCTTTAAGCCATTTAAAGCAGCTGTGTCCCATGAAAGTGGCAGCTCTTAAAGAGAATTCCTGTTGTCTACATGTGACCTCCCTACACACCCAGTACTCCTCCAGGGACTGCCAAAGAGTTGGCTGTAGACACATACCTGTGGGGTTAATTGGAAATACTTGCTAAGTAGCGTAGGAATGCCACTCCTTTGACGCTTTGAAGAAAGTTGTGTGGCTCACGGTAATGTGAGTGACAAAAACGGGGCCACGCACACTGAAAGGTTTTGAAAAGGGTTAGCAATCCCAGCCTTTGTCATTGTCACACTGGTTTTTAAGCATCAGGACAGGAACGGGTAGTCCTCAATTTATGACCTCAATTGGGAGCAGAGTTTTCACCACTAAGTAAGGCGGTTGTTACGCGAGTTGTGTCTGACGTTAGGACCTTTCCTGCCACAATTGTCAAGCAAATCGCCACAGTTGTTAGGCGAATTACATGGTTGCTAAGCATGTTCATTTACGCTGACGTTCATTATGGGTTGCTAACCGCTAACGACTAATGTTTAGCAATAGCATTCGGACTTATATACCACTTCGCAGTGCTTCGCAGTCCTCTCTAAGCGGTATACAGAGTCCACCTCTCGCCCCCAACAATCTGGGTCCTCATTTTAATGACCTCGGACGGAAGGCTGAGTCAAACCTTGAGCCAGTGAGAATCGAACTGCTAGCAATTGGCAGAATTAGCCTGAAATACTGCATTCTGACCACTGCACCATCATCGCTGTTATCCGGGCGTTCCGGTCAATTTTATTTAAAATTCTTACTTTTGGATTCGTATGACTCTTATTTCTCTAAACATGGTCAAATTTTGTCACATACTGTGCCAGACGGGCATTGGTTTGACTGACATGTTTACCTACTTAACCAACTCATTGATTGATTGATTGATTGATTGATTCAATTTATATGCCGCCCTTCTCTGGAGCCTCAGGGCGGCTTACAATGCATGAAGCAATAGCCTTCATACTTTTGTATATTTTATTCAAAGTCAGCTTATTGCCTCCACAAACTGAGTCCTCAATTTACCTACCTTAGAAAGGATGGAAGGCTGAGTCAACCTTGAGCCTGGTGAGATTCGAACTTACAGTAATTGCAGACAGCTGGCGTTAATCACAATGCTTTTAGTCTGCTGAGCTATACCAGACTCTGTATATACCTGCTTAGTAGGGCTTTTGGGCCCCCCTAAGCAGTGTTCTTTTTTATACAAAGTCAGCTTATTGCTCCCACTATCTGGGTCCTCATTTTACCTACCTTGGAAGGATGGAAGGCTGAGTCAACCTTGAGCCTGGTGAGATTCGAACTTGCAGCATTTGCAGATAGCTGGCAGCTAAGTGCTATTTAACAGCGCTTTAGTCCGCTGCTCCACCAAGGCTCCTTGGTGGTTAGTTTTATGGACAATTCCATGTTCTTTCTACAATGAGGCATGTTCAGATGATGTCCAGAAGCAATTTGTCTGCAAGAAACACACATAAAGAAACAACACTAAACTTCTAGGATGGCCCAAAATTGGGAAACTATATTTTACATCAGCACAGCAAAAATAAAAAAAGAGGAGCAGCCTTACATATGAAAGAATCATTGGATTCTAAACAGATATACTCAGATGGATGACTTTTTCTGAGCTTGGAAAAAAGAAAAAAGGAAGGAAAAAAAAAAGACCGAATTTTGCATAGAGGTGCTCTTCTTAGAAGCGTTTATGCACCTGCCAATTTTTTAGTAGTTGCCGGTGCACAAAAACAACACAGCTGTTTCTCAAAGTAGTATGATTACCACAACCGACGTGGTGATCCCCGTTCACCCAAATTATGGCTTTCTGGCAATTCTTTTGACATTGGTAACTGGTAATACACAGTGGTTTTTATATGTGGTGCTGCTTAATTCTTCCAAGTGTTGGTAACTAGTATCCGAATGAATATTAAGGGAAAATAGACATTATTCCAGAACTATAGTTTATTTCAGCATATCTCAACTGCGGTGGTTAGAATGCAGTCTTGCAGTCAACAGTACTTCTGCTGACTGCCAGCAATTTGGCAGTTCGAATCTCACTGGCTGAGGGTTGACTCTGCTTTTCATCCTTCCAAGGTCGGTAAATGAGGACCTAGATTGTTGGGGGCAATATGCTGACTCTGTAAACTGCTTAGAGATGGCTGTAAAGCACTGAGAAGCAGTATATAAGTCTATGGGCTATTGCGATTGAAATTCATCTTCCTGAATTTTTAAAATTATTATACAGTACAGGTTATTATTTTTTTTCCTCTGCTAACTGGAGTTTGTTTGTTTTGTACGTCTTCAGTTGCTCCTCTTTGCTTTCTGTACAATGAGCCCTCCAAGCTGTATCAGATATTTCGTGAAATATATGTGCGTTACTTCTTCAGGCTTCACTCCATTTCTTCTCACTCTTCGGTAAGTTGGCTTGCAATGCATAACTGCAATGCCCTGAATAACAAACACCCCATAATTAAAATAAAAATAAAAATAGAACTCGCTTGATGGAAATGTCCTTGGCCATCCGTGGTCCATCCATAGGCCAACTGAAGCTGTTAACCCACCTAAAGTTCCCTCATGGAGAATCTTCATTTTAGTTCTCCTTTGGAGTGCTTTCTTCTTCTAGCTGTCCTTGCCTTTTGCCTATCAAGTGGCTTGGGAAGGAATGCAGGAAAAAAACACCCAAGATAGCCTGGAGTTTTAGTTTTGCCGTCTAACATAAAGCAATATGAGTAATCCTCAACTTAACAACTACACCCCAATAATGCCCTTACTGTGATGTTCCGGTGTCTGGAGGACGTGCGGATCTGGATGGGGAGAAACAGGCTCAAACTCAACCCCTCCAAGACTGAGTGGCTGTGGCTTCCGGCGTCCCGATATAGTCAGCTGGTGCCATCGCTGACTATTGGGGGCGAGTCGTTGGCCCCCACAGAGAGGGCTCGCAACTTGGGTGTCCTCCTGGATGCATGGCTGTCCTTAGAAGAACATATGATGGCCGTGGCCAGGGGGGCTTTTTATCAGGTTCGCCTGATTCGCCAGTTGCGTCCCTTTCTGGATCGGGACTCCCTACGCACAGTCACTCATGCCCTCGTCACTTCCCGCCTGGACTATTGTAATACTCTCTACATGGGGCTCCCCTTGAAGAGGACCCGGAGGCTCCAACTGGTCCAGAATGCAGCTGCGCGGGTGGTTATGGGAACATCTTGGCGCTCCCATGTAACACCCCTCCTGCGTGAGCTGCGTTGCCTCCCGGTAGTCCTCCGGGTGCAATTCAAGGTACTGGTTACCACCTTTAGAGCGCTCCATGGCTTAGGACCTGGATACTTACAAGACCGCCTACTGCTACCAGTAGCCTCCCATCGACCAACTCACTTCCACAGAGAGGGGCTCCTCCGGGTGCCGTCGGCCAAGCAATGTTGGCTGACGACCCCCAGGGGGAGAGCCTTCTCTGTGGGGGCTCTTGCCCTCTGGAACAATCCACCCCCTGAGATACGGAGGATTTCTGACTTACGCACCTTCCGCCGCGCCCTCAGGACGCTTTTATTTCATCGAGCCGGGCTAGCCTAATGTTTTATAAAAATGTTTTAATCCAGTTTGTCTTGTTGAAATTTTAAATGTTTAATGGGGAATGTATTTTAAATTGATGTGGGCCAAAATATTTAATATCTTTTAAAATTGTTTTAAAGTTTATATTTCTATGTTTTAAGTTAGCCGTACACCACCCTGAGTCTCTCGGGAGAAGGGCAGTATATAAATTAAACTAATAAAATAAATAATACAGTTAAGCCCGCAATTTAAATTTCCATTAAGTGAGATGGTTGCTAAAGTGAGTTTTCCTGTCAGGCCCGGAAGCCATCTTTTTCATTGGCTCTTCAGGTCTGCCACATTTAGTGCTGTGGGAAAGTGGGAGGGGGGATTGTACGGCGCAAGGGTGATACGTAGTCATAATAACATTCCTTTCTCAGAGAGTCAAGGACATCTTGCCCTGCACCTGGAGAGCTGGAACTGGGAGGCATCTCCAGTTGGGATGATGTATGTGATTGACTTGTGGGTGCTGGACAAGGACTTGGACTTTCCTTTGGGTGGGGACAACCTGGAAGCTTTCAGATTTGGGTTTTCCCAGATGTGCCAATATAACATCTCTAATAAAGTGGAACTTTGAGGAAACTCAAGACTCGGAGTTTTCTTTCCTTGGGGGTGTTACTTGGAACCCTGACATTCCCCCTATTTTACAACCATTTATTTATTTATTTATTTATGTATTATTTATTAGTTCAATTTATATGCCGCCCTTCTCCGGAGACTCAGGGCGACTTACAATGCGTTAAGCAATTTTATTGCCACCACTGTTAAGTGAGATCATTGCTGTTGTTAAATGAATCCTGTGGCTGTTAAGAAAAATCCAGCTCCCGGATTTTGGGATGCTGCATTGGTCGTTAAGTGTGAAAACTGGTTCAGAAGTCACCTTTTTTCAATGTCTGGTAACTTCCGACAGTCACTGAACGAATGTTGAGTTCTACTCTAGCTGTACCTAAAGCAAGTCCTGCCAGAACAGTTTTAAGCCCTCCAGCAAAACTGCTATTGTCACAGGCTTGCAAATGATTTCTTACAACATGCGAATACAGTCTTTGCTTATCGATGCTTTAAAAATGTAACAAGCTCTTATGCATATTGCTTAGTTCTAGTGTTTTAAAACCAGCGTGAGAGATGTACTTTGAGGAATGTCTGTTTTTTTCTTTTTCTCCTTCCTTATTTAAAAGGGGATTGTATCGCTATGTCTGCTGTTTGAGAATCTCCTTCAGAGCCATCTCCCGCAGCTGTTCTATCATCTTCGAGAAATTGGAGCGCAGCCGTAAGTATTATCCTTTAAAGTGAAACGTAAGTATATTAATTTGAGGCACATAGACTTGGCTCGACTTCTTTCCCTTCTTTTAATCTTTAAAAAGATCCTGCATCTGTTTATACCAGTGCAGGAGAAGACCTGAGTTCTAGTTCTGTAAGACACATTGGCCAACTTTCTCCACGCTACAGAAGACCAGCCTGTGGTGCCTCTTGCCAGTGAAAACGGAGTTCGGGAGAGCCACGTGTATCCCCCCCACAAGTTCTATTTTACTTGACAGAGGGCTGCAGGAGGCCATGGTGGCTGAAATTTATTTATTTACTTATTAGTTCAATTTTTATATGCCGCCCTTCTCCGGAGACTCAGGGCGGCTTACAATGCATTAAGCAATGGCCTTCATACTTTTGTATATACCTGCTTAGTAGGGCTTTCAGTCCCTCCCTAAGCGATGTTCTTTTTTATACAAAGTCAGCTTATTGCCCCCACAATCTGGGTCCTCATTTTACCTACCTCAGAAGGATGGAAGGCTGAGTCAACCTTGAGCCTGGTGAGATTCGAACTTGCAGTAATTGCAGGCAGTTGGTGCTAGTTAATAGCACTTTAGTCTGCTGTGCCACCAAGAAATCAGGGCCCGGAGCCTCTGCTCGCATCCCCCGAGTTCTGTTTTTGCTGGCAGAGGGCTATCAAAACAAACTGAAAGCAAACCAAAAGGTGAAATGTTTCCCCCTTTGCATTTGAGCATCCAAGAAGGGACAGGAAGGGAGAAAGGGAAAGAGGAAAGACAAAAAGAAGGGAAGTTGGGAAGAGAACAAGGAAGAAAACAAAAATAAGGAAAGAGGGGAAGGAAGAAAGGAGATTAAAGAGGGAAGGAAAAAGGAGGGAGGGAAGGAAGGAAAGAGAGGAAAGAAGAAGAAAGGAGAATGAAGAGGGAAGGAAAAAGAAGGAAGGGAAGGAGGGAAGGAAGGAAGGAAAGAGGAAGAAGAAAGGAGAATGAAGAGGGAAGGAAAAAGAAAGGAAGGAAGAAGAGAGGAAGGAAGAAGAAAGGAGAATGAAGAGGGAAGGAAAAAGAAGGAAGGGAAGGAGGGAGGGAAGGAAGGAAGGAAGGGGCATGCTTGGATATTCATTACTATTAACAGAGACCAAGATATTTTGGAGACAAGACCACTTATTGATATCTTAGTATGTCACCTCTGTAACATTATATTCCAAAATGTTATGGAAAACAATACAAAAACTATTTTGCACAGGACTACTAAATTTTTCCCCTGCAGATCACTGTCTGAGGGAGGGACGGTCTGAGGGAAGTCCTGGCTTAGCACTCGGCCACCACAGCTGCCCCCAACACAAGTGATGTCAAGCTGGCCACGCTCCCCTAGCCCGCCGCCCCTTCCAAGGTCAAACACAACCCTGATGCGGCCCTCAATGAAATCAAATTTGACACCCCTGGTATAAGGTTTCCTGCTTGATCTGGGGGTTGAATTAGAAAATCTCCAAGGTCCCTTCCAATCCTCTCATTTTTTGTTCTGTGACGTTCCAAATGCCCACAGATATGTTTACTCTTATTTCTACCCGTAGCATATGTTCTTTTAGAACTGAGGTCGATTTTTTTTTGTTTAGAATACTTTAGTTTGGCATGAGATAATCCAGGGGTGAAATCCAGCAGGTTCTGACAGGTTCTGGAGAACCAGTAGCGGAAATTTTGAGTAGTTCAGAGAATTGGCAAATACCACCTCTGGCTGGCTCCAGAGTGGGGTGGGAATGGGGATTTTGCACTATCCTTCCCCTGGAGTGGGCTGGGAATGGAGATTTTGCAGTATCCTTCCCCGAGGAGTGGGGAGGGAATGGAGGTTTTGCAATATACTTCCCCCAGGAGTGGGGAGGGAATAGGGATTTTGCAGTATCCTCCCCACAGGAGTGGGGTGGGAATGGAGCTTTTGCAATATACTTCCCCCAGGAGTAGGGAGGGAATGAGGATCTTGCAGTATCCTTCCCACAGGAGTGGGCTGGGAATGGAGGTTTTGCAACATACTTCCCCCAGGAGTAGGGAGGGAATGGGGATTTTGCAGTATCCTTCCCCCAGGAGTGGGGAGGGAATGGGGATTTTGCAGTATCCTTCCCCGAGGAGTGGGGAGAGAATGGGGATTTTACAGTATCCTTCTGGAATGGGGTGGGAATGGAGATTTTGCAATATACTTCCCCCAGGAGTGGGGAGGGAATAGGGATTTTGCAGTATCCTTCCCACAGGAGTGGGGTGGGAATGGAGGTTTTGCAATATACTTCCCCCAGAAGTGCGGAGGGAATGGGGATTTTGCAGTATCCTCCCCACAGACGTAGGGTGGGAATGGAGATTTTGCAATGTCTTTCCCCCAGGAGTGGGGAGGGAATGGGGATTTTGTAGTATCCTTCCCCCAGGAGTGGGGAGGGAATGGGGATTTTGCAGTATCCTGCCATGCCCACCAAGCCACACCACGCCCACCAAGCCATGCCCACAGAACTGGTAGTAAAAAAATACTTGGATTTTCACCACAGAGATAATCCAGTCAGTTTTAAGAAGCTGGGAGGAACTACATCTTGAATTAACCAGCTGGAACTCAAATACATCAAGTTAACTCTAGCGTTGGAAGAAACCGCTTTTTATAACAATTGGGAGAGAATTAAAAGTTTCAACGTAGGGTGGAGAAATCTATATAAAAGCATGCAAGCCGAAGAGCAAAGCTACGGAAGCAGTGGATCTAAGAAGAGTAAAAAAAATAAAATAAAATAAAACTGTGTTTTTCACTCTTTTGCAGGCTAAGAATATCATTTAAATGGATGGTCCGAGCATTCTCTGGATACTTGGCTACCGATCAGCTGCTGTTTTTGTGGGACAGAATTTTGGGATACAACACTCTGGAAATCCTGGCTGGTAATGTGTTAGGAGATGTCTTACTTACAGTCCGTTAGAAGGAAATTCCAATTATTTCTAAACAAAACAAAACCAAAAAGTTTCTCGAGGCTTGCGTTGGGTACAGAATGAATAAAAAGTGTGCTCCCTGGGAAAAATAATCCGTATTGGTCCCATTGGTAGGCAGTGGCAAAACTCTGGGGTTTTTTTGGGGTTGGGGGTGGGGGTAGGAGAATGAAATCAAACGGAAAGAAAAAAAGAACCTTTTGAGATATTTTGCCCTGGCCATTTCCATCAAGAACAAGAAAGGCAAAGAGCTTGCTCATGTGAAAAATTGCTTGACTGAGTGGGCGGATTTTTTTCAGCCCCTGCCGAAATCTGGAAATTGCTGCTTAGTTGAATCCGGGAGTCTTATCATTGTGATTAAGCGGACTTTCTGCAATTAAAACCACAATGGCTTGGTTTGCAGGACCAAGCCATTGGTCTGGTCTGTAATTTCGGCAGAGTCAAAATGAGCCGTTTGTTAATTAACGTACTTTTACTATCTCAGCTGCTTTTGCCAAAAGATAAAGTTATTGCACACAGCTTCATACCAAATTAGCATCACTGATTTGTCCTTCCTTCCTTCCTTCCTTCCTTCCTTCCTTCCTTCCTTCCTTCCTTCCTTCCTTCTTTTCTTCATCCCTCCCTCCCTCCCACCATTTCTTTCCATCCTTCCTTCCTTCCTTCCTCCCTCCCTCCCTCCCACCCATCCTCCCCCTTCCTGCCTCCCTTCCTTCTTCCCTCCCTTCCTGCCTCCATCTTTTTTCTTCCTTCCTTCCTCCCTCCCTTCCCCTTTTTCCTTCCTTCCTCTCCCTTCCTTCCTTCCTTCCTTCCTCCCTCCGTCTCCACAGTCAGTGGTTCATTTTTTGCTAATTTGGTGTGTGTGTAGGTGTGTGTCAGAGGTGGGTTTCAGCAGGTTCTGACCAGTTCTGGAGAACTGGTAGCGGAAATTTTGAGTAGTTCGGACAACCGGCAAATACCACCTCCGACTGGCTCTGTCCCCATCTATTCTCTGCTTCCCGAGTCCCAGCTGATTGGGAGGAAATGGGGATTTTGCAGTAACCTTTCCCTGGAGTGGGGAGGGAATGAAGATTTTACAGTGTCCTTCCCCTGCCACGCCCACCAAGCCACACCCACCAAGTCATGCCACACCCACCAAGCCACACCCGCAGAACCGGTAGCAAAAAATTTTGAAATCCACCACTGGTGTGTGTATAGATAGATAGATAAATAGATAGATAAATATATTCTGCATAAACAATTGAGATGAGTGTTATTGCTTTTGCCATTTTATTTGTTTTAGTATTAGTTTAGAGAGAGATACCGGTTAGGACCCAATCCATTCGGGAATTTATTCATATTTATTTTTCGTCCTCCTATTCTTCAGTAGGAAGGCTAAGCGCTCGCTTCTCAGCCCTGTGGATGTTACTTCGGGTAAATCATACCTAACATGAATTGCGAGCCAATCAATCCTTCCATTGCAAGTTCTTTTTTATATGGAAGAGTGGGACTGCAGCTGCTATCTCCTTCACACACACACACACACACACACACACACACACACACACACACCAGTTCTCATTTCCCTCAAAATAGGAATAGTGGGATAACAGATATCAAGGCAATCCACGGGAGTGATCCTTACCCAATAAACAAATAGGCAGATGCGTGGGTAGAACTTGCAATGTGCTTTAGAGAAAACTCAGGTTATACGTACCTGGTGGATGTTGAAACTCTCCATACCTTCCCATTGTTTTTGTTCGGCTCTCACAAATCGGCAATCCCTTCCCAAGCCAGAAGAATATTGAACGGAGCTCAAGAATAACTAGACCAAAAGTATCGTTAACAACTAATTAGTATGGCCGACAGTCTAAATGCTGCACATTCTTTTTTTTTTCTTTCTCTCCCCCCTTTCCCCCCCCCCAGTCCTGGCAGCTGCTGTGTTTGCTTTCCGAGCGGGGAATCTAATGGAGGTGACATCACTAGCCGCAGCTGAAGTAAGGATCAGTTTCAGTTGTAGAAATATGGAAATAATGTTTGACGTCTTGCCAACCAGAGTAATTTCAGCTTCACGGGTACATAGCTTGGCGGTGTCGGGTTCTCTGCTGAATTTTTTTTTTTTTTTTTTTTTACCCTGGAAGAAGTTCAGGAGACGTTGTGAAAATGCAGACTGCAATTCATAAAAACTCTTTTCAACTGTTGGAAAGAAAAAATAATAGTAATAATAATTTGGGTTGTAAACCTTCAGTGCGTGTGCGTGTTTCTGCTCGGATTTTTCATCTGATTTCATCTAACATCTGCAGAAGCCTGCAAAGAATAGTCAAAGGTGGCTAAAAGAGAGTGCCACAAATAAGCTTACTGTAGCTGTTTTTGTTTTCAGTAATATTTTGTTCTGTCTTGTTTCTGAAAATGCCTATCACTTTCCATATAAAGCATTCGAGGATTCAGTGAGTTTTTTTCCCAGCTAAATAATTAATAATAATAATAAAAATAAAAATAAAAATAAAAATAATAATTATTCTCCTTAGGGTGCCGTCAGTCAAACAGTGTCGACTGGCGGCCCCCAGGGGGAGAGCCTTCTCTGTGGGGGCACCGGCCATGTGGAACAAGCTCCCCCCTGAGATAATGAGGATACAGGACCTACATACCTTCCGCCGGGCCCTGAAAATGTTTCTATTTTATCAGGCTGGCCTGGCTTAAACCTCCCTTTATAAATGGGTTTTATATTGGGTTTTAAATGTTTTTAAAATTGGATTTTAATTATTTCAGCCTAATTGTATAATTTATTTTAAATTTTTAACTTTTGCATTATATTGTATTTTAATTGGCTGTTCACCGCCCTGAGTCCCTTCGGGGAGTAGGGCGGTATATAAATCTGAATAAATCTGAATAAACTTAAATAATAATAATTTTTATTTCTATACCGCCCTTCTCCCGAAGGACTCAGGGTGGTGCACAGCCTATTAAAAGCACAAAGACACATCAGTTAAAAATAATTAAAATTAATAAATAGTTTAGGCTCAGGTTTAAAACCCAACATTTAAAACAATCAATTTAAAATCATCCCATTGGTAGCCCAGCCTGGCGGAACAATAGAGTCTTGAGGGCACAGCGAAATACACGGAGGTCAGAGATCTTATGGATTTCTGGGGGCAGTTCATTCCAAAGGGCAGGGGCTCCCACAGAGAAGGCCCTCCCACTGGGTGTCGCCAGCCAACATAACTTGGCCGATGGCACCCCGAGGAGTCCCTCTCTGTGGGAGCGAACTGGCCGGTGGGAGGCTACTGGTGGCAGAAGACGGTCTCGTAGATACCCAGGTCCAATGCCATGGAGCGCTTTGAAGGTGGTAACCAACACCTTGAATTGCATCCTGAAGACCACTGGGAGCCAGTGCAGCTCGCGCAGGAGGGGTGTCACATGGGCACAACGAGTTGTGCCCATAACCACCGGTGCGGCTGCATTCTGGACCAGTTGGAGCCTCTGGGTGTTCTTCAAGGGGAGCCCCATGTAGAGAGCATTACAGTAGTCCAGCCGGGAGGTGACAAGGGCGTGAGTGACTGTGCGCAAGGCATCCCGATCCAGAAAAGGCTGCAACTGGCGAATCAGGCGAACCTGATGAAAAGCCCCCCTGGCAACGGCCGTCATATGCTCTTCTAAAGACAGCCGTGCGTCCAGGAGGACGCCCAGATTGTGAGCCCTCTCTGTGGGGGGGGGGGCAAAGATTCACCCCCAATAGTCAGCGATGGCACAAGCTGATTATATCGGGG
This sequence comes from Masticophis lateralis, assembly GCA_030761175.1. Taxonomy (NCBI): domain Eukaryota; kingdom Metazoa; phylum Chordata; class Lepidosauria; order Squamata; family Colubridae; genus Masticophis; species Masticophis lateralis. The sequence continues at coordinate 10,070,864 of JAUDYJ010000007.1, read as the reverse complement.
CGCCGGAACCCACAGCCACTCGGTCTTGGAGGGGTTGAGTCTGAGCCTATTTCTTCCCATCCAGACCCGCACGGCCTCCAGGCAGCGAGATATCACATCAAGGGCGAGACATCACATCAAGTTATGCTTGGAATTGTGACTTTATTATAAATTACATTTATTTTATATTTCTTCCACATCCATCCTTAACATGGATTTGTTTTCCCCTTTCCCTCCTGCCTTCGCTTTCATCTTTTTATATAACTATACAGAAACTCTGCTTGAGTAAACAGAACTCCGAAAAAATTACCCGTTTGTAACAGGGACTGGTCAGTTTGAAAAGTCCATAACCAAAGCATAACGAAAACAGCTGGCAACAATGCAGTAAGCAGCATTTAGTTTCGACAGCTGTTCTATTATTTTTTCCATTATTTACTTTGAGTAGCCTCTTGGTAGGGGGGGAAAAAAAAACATGATAGAAACCAAATAAATGAAATAATAAAATAGCATATATCTCTTTAAAACTGGCACTAGGAAATTAGTTTTGCATTGGAACATTAACCCTGAAAGAATTCATAACTGTTTACCTAAGAATACTGTAAACCAAAATAAATGCATTGAAAACAATCCAAATAACGATAGAAGAGAACAGAAATGTTAGAGTGGGTGTAGTGCAGGGGTGTCAAACTCAAGGCCCGCGGGCTGGATTCGGCCCTCAGGGTGTTTAGATCTGGCCTGCGGGGCCATCCTGGAAAGAGCAAAGGACCGGCGCCTCTGCTAGCGAAAATAAAGCTCGAGGGAGCCGTGCATGGCCCCCTGTGCCCCATTTTCGGCCACGATGGCCTCCTGCAACCCTCTGTCAGTGAAAACAGAGCTCGGAGAGGGTCGTGCGTGGCCCCTACAAAAGAAAGAATCTCTAGGCGTCTCAGGAGGCTGGGGACAGCAAAGAACGTCACTTCCTGTCCAACCGGAAGTTGGGAAACGGGCCATTTCAGGCCTTCGGAGGGCCTCCGAAGAGGTGGGGAAGGCTGTTTTCGCCCTCCTCAGGTGCATAGAAGGGATCTGGAGCCATGTGAGAGAGAAAAACGGGCCTACCGAGCCAGGAGCGGAGAGGAGTGGGGGGTCACACACGCATGGGCAGGGCACATAGAATTATGGGTGTGGCCACGCACGGGCACGAACCTCCCCCGCACCCTCTGGCACACAATGGCAAAAAGGTTAGCCATCACTGTCCTAGACCCAAGATGGCGAACCTAGGGCACACTTGCCAGAGGTGGCATGCAGAGCCCTCTCTGAGGGCATGCACGCCGTTGCCAGCTGCTGTTCCGATTTCTGGGTGGTCTCCTTGGGTGCCGGAGCGCCAGAAAACAGCCCGAAAACTGGCCAAAAAACACACCTTTTCCAGCCAGTTTTGTCTGTTTTGGGGCCATTTTTCAGGCCAAAACTTGACTGAAAATGTCCCCCCAAATGCCCAAAAAACAGGCATGCATGCACCGGCCAGCTGGTTTTCAGTTTCCGGCGCACGCATGTGCCCGCGTGTTCCGGTTTGGGCGCTCGGTGCCAAAACGTTTCGCCATCGCCGTCCTAGACAATCCTGCAGACCCTGGTCAAGAATCACTTATACGCCATGTCCTGGGTAGAAGGAAGTGAACTTCCAATAATCTTTTTTTGCTGTCCTCACCACTCTATGCACAGCCTTCCTGTCGGAACCAGTAATACTTCCACCAGCATTCTCTTAAATTGGTAGCGTCAAGCCACGGGATAAAGTGTTATTTTCAAGTAAGATTTTTTTTTTTTAAAAAAAAGAAGTAATAAAAATGCTCTTTTGAAAACGAAAGGGCGCTTCGTATTGGATTAGAGAAAGGTATGACATTTTATATTTGGGCTTAAATATTATAAGAGTGGTAATGATTGTTAAATGAGTATTAATGGTTGATAAATGAGGTAAATAGTATTACTATTAGTTTTTTATTATAATATTAGTTTTAGGAAAACTTTATTGCTTGTAGGTTTATTTGTTATATTATTTTTGTTATATGTATTTTTTCTTTTTTAATTTGTAGCGGAAGCCAAGGGGGGATGGGGGGGATATGGGATTGGGGGTTGGGGGTAGTTGGGGGGGGAAGGGGGGGTTGGGGGGAAGAGAAATGATAAAATTTGTATTGTAAAACTTTTTCAATAAAAAAAGAAAGAAAACGAAAGGGCATGAGTTGAAGCCCAATTAAAACCACAGACTTATAAGACTTATAATTTAACCCAAGCCGGATAAGGATTCTTAACACACAATTATTTTTAGATCACAAGGTGAAATTTTAGACTCCCTTCAGCATCAGCGAGGCCACGCATATTAGAAGGAGGTCTAAATCCCAAAATTAAAACAAAACAACAACAATCCTGTTTACTTGCTCACAGCCTGTGTTCAACCTCTTTTTCAGTGAACTTGGAAGTTTAACCTTGATCAAAGTTGAAAGGCTTTTCAGAAGACACAAAGGCACTTTTTGTTTTTCAAAAGTCAATTCGACTTGAAGACGTCTTGCTTCTCATCCAAGAAGCTTCTTCAATTCTGACTGAATGGTGGAGGATAGAAGGATTTATATTCCTTGCAGTCATCTGGTCCTCTGAGATTCATTGAGGTCACTTGGAGGTTTATCTGCACCCTCAGGGTCTCCTGAATTAGTGCAAACGGGTGTTGTGGTTCGTACGTAGCCTGTGCAGCTGGTAGCTGATTCAGACAGTGAGAGGCTGTTGTGGTGCTGCGCCAGCAGCCTGTGCAGCTGGCACTCGAGTCGGACAATGAGGAGGCTGGAGAAGATGTGGTGCCAGAGGCAGGGATTCAGCCAGGGCCTTCAGAACCTCCAGAAGCTCCCTTAAGTGAAGAGGATGAAGAGAAGGAGCCTCTTCTCAATGCACGGATGCACAGAGCTGCCAAAAGGCAGAAGTGGCTCCTCAGGAGGAGGTCTCCCCGAGAGTAAAGCTTGGGGCTAATTGGCCACTCCCTTAACCTATTTAAGGAGGAACACCGACTGAAGCAATTTGCAGGGAACAACTTCATTCACATACCTTCGTGTCTTGGCTTGCTTATCTTATCAGCTTCCTGCAAATTGCTTCTGGGCATTCTGCCAACCACAGTAAGCTTTCAGTATTCTTCTTTGAATTCTTGGCGGTTGTTAATGCAGTTAATTAACAGCCATTGTTGTAAAAAACTGGTTTATTTAGTAAACTAAGGTTTGAACGGACTTGGTGTGGGCTGCGTTCTTTGGGGTCCGTAGCTGGGGCCGAACAACGGGTGTCAGTACTCAGGTGACCCTGAAGGCAGAGATAAACTTCCGAATGGCTTCAATGACTCTCAGAAAGAGTGTTAACGATCAGGCTATAAAACCAGGAGTGATCCTCCATCATTCAGTCAGAACTGAAGAAGCATCTTGGATGAGCAGCGAAAAGCAAAGTCCAGTTGCCTTTTGAGGAGCACCTTTGAGGCAACCATGACCTGGATGACTGAGAATCTCCACGGATGCTATTCAGTCAAAAGTCAAAGCCTGAAAGGACCGTGTGCATTTACGAATGAAGACGTTAACTCGCTGATCTTCCCTTTTAGGAAATAATATAATTTCCCCCTTTTCTTTCCAGGCTGTCCTCGCTGATCTTTCGACTCTGAAAGTGATGCCTCTTCTTCAGATCTTCCTCTTCGCCACCGGCTCTTCGTAACCTTCCAAAATCGCCGGGCTGCGTTGCTAGCAGACGTTCAACAGATGCTGATAATAACCCTTTCGCCCAATTAACGGTTTTGCAAAGAATTGAATAGTTAGCTCTTGCCTGGTAACCTCACCAAACGCTCTTGCATATCACCTTTTCGCTGCTGCTTGCTGTTGTATTTTAGCCAAGCTGCAATATCTGGATATAGTGCAAATCAAAAAAGGGAATCCTTTTCTTTAATGCATGCAGTGTTAAGTGCAGGACGAAAGGGGAAAATCTATTAACTCTAGATCTCAGTGCTTTGTGCCATAAAGGTGGAAATAAATCCCCCCTCCCCAGAAAATTATAATCTGTCATCCGGTCAAAGAACGGAATGGTGCGGTGGCCTAGCGGTGGAGCACTCGCCTCACAATCAGGAGGCTGTGAGTTCGATCCTAGGTAGAGGCAGATATATTTCTCTCTCTGGGCACAATGAGTCTTATATCTGCTGAACAAAACTCTGCATTGGCGACAAGAAAGGCATCCGGCCAGTAAACAATCAGCTCCATTCAGTTGCCCAGACTCCACCCCGCAAGGGATGATGGGGTCGTTAAAAGATGATGACGATGATCCAGTCAAAGAATATTTCACCTTATACTTTGTCTGCAGTACTTGAGGAAAAGCATTTCCAATATTTAATTTTTTCCAAATTGAATGACCGTGAAAAATGGTAGCAATGCTTCCCTCAAATACTCTCTGGATTATTTCTGGGGAACTGTGCTGTTCGTTTTAGTCAACTGGAGGCGCTATGTTATACCATGTTTCCCTGAAAATACGACCTGCCTCGAAAATAAGTCCTAGCTCGATTTTTACATGTGTGCCCAATATAAGCCCTACCCCCCCAAAAAAATAAGCCCTAAATAAGTCCCACCCACTCCAGGATGCAAATTAAAGCTAGGGTGGCGATGAAGGTGGTGGAGCTGGCCAAATACTGACCTTCAGACAGTTGCAGCCAGGTCTCGCACACCCTGACACTTGCCTTGCCGGCCCATTTCTTTTGCACCCGGCAAAGGCTTTCCCGAAGGCCTCTGCAACCGATAACAGAGCTCCGGATCGATCCCGAGCTCTGTTATCGGCTGCAGAGGCCTTCGGGAAAGCCTTTGCCGGGTGCAAAAGAAGTTCCTGAAGGCCTCTGACAGCGAAAAGGAGAACGGGGGGGAGGAAGGTGACACACGCAAGCGAGGTGAGTCAGTGGGAGACACCCCTTCCCCAAAAATAAGACCTGGTGCCTTTTTTTGATGGCAAAGATCAATATGTAAGGCAGGGTCTTATTTTCAGGGAAAGACAGGTAGAAAACTGCAAACGATGTGATAAAGGCATGTGCGCATGTGCACACGAGATACAGTTAAGCATCAAGAGGTGTGTGTATGTATATATATATGTATATGTATATATATATATATATATATATATATATATATATATATATATATATATATATATATATATATATATATATATTATTGCAATTGCTCCTGGAAGCACGAAGCCGAGAACACCAGCCTGAAGATGACGAATGAGACTTCGTCGAAACGTCGCCAAGATACTTCCAATTCTACGCGGGAGAAGACCCGAATAACCAAAGACCTACATACAAACACCTGCGAAAACCTCAGAAAACACACACACACACACACACACACACACACACACACACACATATATATACACACCTGGAACTCGTATTTTTAGAATAGTTTGAAATATGTGTGTGTGTGTGTGTGTGTGTGTTTTCTGAGGTTTTTGCAGGTGTTTTTAGGTCTTTGGTTATTTGGGTCTTCTCCCGCGTAAAATTGGAAGTATCTTGGCGATGTTTCAATGAAGTCTCATTCGTCATCAGCCTGAAGATGACGAATGAGAATTCGTCGAAACGTCACCAACATACTTCCAATTTTACCAGGAGAAGACCGGAATAACCGCTTAAAACTCAGCAAAACCTTTTTCTTATTTTGGGGGAAATGAAATTAGCACCCAAAAAGACTGGGAGTGGGGAGGCTGAAATGCCTCATGACATATCCTCCGTTCCCTAAACGCGGTTGACTGAATGCAACTTGGTCCTTGTCTCACGCTTTCTCCCAACTCTGCCAGGAAAAAAGACGTGTGTCCGGGCACCTGCTTTCCCCAGGATCTGTTCAAGCCTGTCTTAAGCAGGAGCCAAAACAGTTGCCTGCAGCAACAAATTCCCTCCCTCCCCCTTTTTTTTTTCTCTCAAGACCCCAGCAGGTTTTGGAAAAGCTGAATGTGCTGCCTCGGCCGGTTTCCGCGAGCGTCTTGGTCCAAGATCCTGCGTATCAATTGGCCATGTTCAAGCTCATATTCCTGAGCGATGGGAGCCGTGGACACCGCTCTTGGGGTGTATAATCTTTCACTGGCGATGAGTTGGTTTTTTCCCCCCCTTTTCTCTGGGGATTCCTGAAGGCCTCCCCTAACAGCCGAATTGATTGCTAGATTATTCTGATTTAACCACATACAGCTGTCAGCCAAGATTGGATATCTAGACATTGCTCACGGTAAAGATGGGTAATTGATTTGCACATTACTTTCAGCCAGTTTTGCCTATGTCTTTCGGTTCATTGGATGAAAGCAGTTCGGAGAGCTTTAAAAGGAGGAGAATTAAAATGGGAGGAGAATTGCCTTCCGCTCTCTCTCTCTCTCTCTCTCTCGTTTGGGTCATGCATAACATTTAAATCATGGGGTTTTTTAAATTTCTAAACGCTATTGAGATTAAATCGGATTTGATTACAACTCTTCGATGGGACCCTTAAAAGACGGTTTTTAGACTTGCAGGAAGCGTGTAGCTGATCCTGTTGTGTTACAATACATTCCTGGAGATCCGATGTCAGAAAAGCTTCTTTAAAAAACGGTTTAAAATCCAAATTATTATGTATTTGTTTGTTTGTTTGTTTGTTTCTCCAGGACATGGAAGATAGCGTTTTGTGAAAGTACCTTATCTCTAAAAGATCAAACTGGAGAATTTAACATGTTTTATTTATTTATTGTATTGAAGATGGTTTCTTTCAAGGAGTTTCCTGTGCAATTCACACCGGAGTTTAATCCTTCCTGTTCATCCAAAAATAAAAATGCAAACCTTCGTCGTGAATCTGTTGGCTATAAATCGGTTAAGGTCAGGTGGGAAAGATCAGATCCACACGTGAAGCTCCAATTAAACTGATTTATTTCTACTCGTACCTACGCACAGGAATCTTCTCTAGTTAAGGGTATGTATCCGCCAGGGCTGTGATGGCGAACCTATGGCATGCCTGCCAGAGATAGCACTGTGGGTTTGCGCGCTGTTGCCAGCTGCTCTTTTAGTTTCCAGTGTGCGCATGCCCGCTGGCCAGCTAAATCTTCGTGCACGCCGGAGCACTGGAAACCCGAAGACCACTGGCTGGCGCGTGTATGCGCACCGGGCAACTGGTCTTTGGGTTTCCGGCACAAAAAGGTTCGGCGTCACTGTGCTAGGGGTTAGAGAAGGGTCAATGGAATTCAAGGAAGGTTGGGCTTCGTTCACTTGCAGTGAGTTCATATTAGTTCATATTGCCTAATGCATTGTAAGCCGCCCTGAGTCTCCGGAGAAGGGCGGCATATAAATCGAACTAATAAATAAATAAATGAATGAATTGCGGCGACACAGGGATTGTAGGCTGATTCTAGCCTCTTTTAAACGCCAGCTCCTTCCCGTTCTTCTCTTACACTTAAATGATTTCCTGTACCTGTAATCCTTTCATGAACAATCTTATGGTTGAGAAACAAAACACCTACCTTTTTATAAAGTTTATAAATTAAACTCTTCATTCATAAAGAGTACATTCAAACAAAGATATCAGGTAGTCAAGAGAAGCCCTCTACCTGAACCGTTTCCTCATACTTTCCCATATTACCGTATTTTCCGGCGTATAAGACAACTGGGCGTATAAGACGACCCTCCTCAGAGCCATTTAAGGCTCGTCAGAGCCTTATGGGCTGGTCTGCCTGGTTACAGGAGAATGAGACCCGGCGTATAAGACGACCCCTGACTTTTGAGAAGATTTTTGTGTGTTAGAAAGTAGTCTTATACGCAGGAAAATACAGTAATTATCATGGGCTGCTCTAGGTAGAAGCCCTTGACAAAACAAATAAAATAATTAACGTTTGCTTCCCCCGCTCCCCACCAATCTGCCATTTAAGCCAGCCGTATCATTTCATTGTTCATTGTTGATCTATAACTTCCAGGATGTGCAGAGATATCTTTAGCCTTTCCCAATTCTCAAACAAGATCTGGGGTAGTTGTTCTCCCCTAGGCCTCCCAAGATCATGAAGCAGAATCCTCGCCCCGATAAAACGTCTTTTATTTAGATTAAAAGGAAATTCCTCTCCAGCAAACCATCTTTCATGAGATTTCATAACTACAGACCTTTTTCAGGCTTGGAGAGTGACTGTTGTGACCGAGGCCCATGTAATGATTACCAAACACAATTCAGTCCTGAATAAACTTATTTTATTAAAACAGCTGAGAATTAATTCATTCTCAGCTTAGTCCAAAACAAATTCTTCATAACCGGTCCTACAACCTTATCACCAACCTTTGATGTCTTTGGCAACCTGCCAAAGGCTTTTCTTGGCAAAACCCCCACAAAGTTCAAGAGACGCTGACAAGAAGCACTGGAATCAACATTGCTTTTCTACAAAGAACCCAATGGCTCATTGCTGCTATTTTACGCCTTATGGGAGTGGCCAATCATCTTCTGGCCTTACTCCTGAGTTGTCCTTTTTGCTTCAGCTGTTCTTGCCTTCTGGCAGCTCTTCACATGCGTGCACTAGGAACAGGCTCCTCCTGTTTCTCTGCCTCTCTGCTGTCTGCCTCTGGAGGCTCTGAAGTTCATGTATCACTCCCAGATGGCCCTAGCCCCATTTCTGCCTCCAATGCAGAGCCCTCGTCCGGGCCTTCCCCTGACTCCAGGACTGGCCCATTGTCCTCCCCAGCCTCCTCACTGTCCAACTCCACTGCCAGGTCCGCAGGCTGCTGGCGGATCACAACAATAGCCAGGCTGATAACTTTCAAATGCCACGCTGTAGCAGCAATTACTTGGCAAGAAATCAGGAACAGATCTTCACCCTAATGAATTGAACAAATTGTCTCCTGCAAGCTCCACTCCCCTTCGCTCCTTTTTATTCCCTATAGGAGGGGCCTTTCACCGGCAACCTGTGCCTTTACTCCTGAGTCAGCCCTTGTTCCTTAGCTGTTCCCTGTTCCCAGCTCTGTGCATGCACACATTGGGAACAGGCTCCAGCTGTTCTTTTGCCCCACTGATATTCAACTTGTCGGATGGCCCTGGCTCCATCTCTGCCTCCGATGCAGGGCCTCATCAGTGCCTTCCCCAGACTCCAGGACTGCTCCATCTTTCTCCCCAACTTCCTCACTGTCTGAGAATGCCACCAGCTCTGCTGGCCGCTGGTGGGCCACAACAGTGGTTGTGGATTTGGGAGACAGTCTTAAACTTGCTGAGTATGGAGATCCCTGCTCTAGAGGGACCAGATCTGTGAAAGTGAAGATTGTGGTATGTTTAATATCTATGCAGAGGAGACAAACTACAGTGGTATTTTTTTTAAAAAAAAGATCCCTCATCTACAATCCTGTCAAAAGGATTCTAGCAATAGAAGAATCTTGTCGTCATAAGCTGTATCTTAAAGTCGTAATCAGAAAGAGGAAAAAGCCCCAACATTGGAAAGGTGATAACTCAGGAAGTTATTGGAACAGACATTGTAGAGAGGGTAGAAAATGGAAGATGGTGAACCCACAAAGAAATGGGAGACTGCAAACAATCTTTTCAAAGTAATGTGAATTGGGGACCTGGTGGCTCAGTGGTTAAGATCTGAACTTGTCAATCAAAAGGTCGGCAGTTCAGTGGTTCGAATCCATAGTGCCGCGTAATGGCCACATGACCATGGCGATGTCTTCAGACACCACCGGCTTTAAAATGGAGATGAGCACCACCCCCTAGAGTCAGGAACAACTAGCACATATGTGCGAGGAGAACCTTTACTTTTAATGTGACATTCTACATCAGGGGTGTCAAACAAAAGGCCTGGGGGCCGGACCTGGCTCATGGGGTGCTTAGAACTGGCCCACAGGGCCGCCCTGCAAACAGCAAAGGACTGAACCGCTGTGCTTCTGCTGGCAAAAACGGAGCTTGGGAGGGCTCCATGCAGCTGCCCCCCCCCCACCAGCTCCATTTTTGCTGGCAGAGGGTTGCAGGAGGCCATTGCAGCTGGAAACACAGCTCGGGAGCCCCTTTCCGCTGACAGAGGGCTTGGGCCACTACAGGTGCTTCGATAGCTCTGCAGACTAAGCACCGTAATTAACATTCAGCTGTCTGCAATTACTGTAAGTTCGAATCTCACCAGGCTCAAGGTTGACTCAGCCTTCCATCCTTTCTAAGGTAGGTAAAATGAGGACCCAGATTGTGGGGGCAATAAGCTGACTTTGTATAAAAAAGAACAACACTTGGGGGGGGGGGCGAAAGCCCTACTAAACAGGTATATACAAAAGTATAAAGGCTATTGCTTAACACATTGTAAGCTGCCCTCAGTCTTCGGAGAAGGGGGGCATATAAATCAAATTTTTTAAAAAAAGGTGCCCCCAACACGAATAATGTCAAGCTGGCCATACCCACCCTGACCACACCTAGCCCGGCTCCCTGAGGTCAAACACCACCGTGGTGTGGCCCTCTGTCAATGAAATCGATTTCAACACCCCTGTTCTACGTAGATGAGGAGAGGAAGAGATGGATTCTGCTTGAAAGAAAGGACTGTTCAATCTGAAGATGTCCTGCTAGCTGTGTGAACTCCTTGTGCTCATTTCTGGATGCTTGCCATTGTCCATTGAATTAATTTGTCCACTGGGGGCTGTTGTTCCTAGGAAAAGAATTTGAGAAACAATCCTCCTAATCACTTGGCTATGATTCCAGCAGCTCTGTTTGAAGTTTTCCCTTGCAACTGGTGTGTCATATTTTGCCAAATTATTCATGTAGATTGAAATTCTGTAGTGCGTGCTTGGCATGGAATGGAGCTCACCCCGGTCCAGTTTCCTACATGCTCCTATAATGTTCTCCCTTACCAGATGGGAGACAGTGGGACGCCCACTCAAAAGCTTCCTGTCTCGTGAATCACCCCATTTTTCTTCTGAATTACTCCGTGCAGCCAAAAACAAAGTAGAGGACACTCTCAAACAACATTCAAGGCGGGAAGGCAAATGCCTGTGAAAAACAATAGAATATGGTAGATAGATAGAACTTCTCCTTAAAATAAAATGTCACTGAATTTAAGAGAATCTTGCGGGCTTAGGAAGAGTCTCAAATAGTCACCCCATTTGGATTTTTCGGAAGTTTTGTACATTTTTTTTTTTTTTGGCCACTATGTGTTACCTTAAACATTCATGTGTGTTCTCGTGATATATACCCGTGATGGCGAACCTGTGGCACATGTGCCACAGGTGGCACATGTAGCCATATCGGTGGGCATGCGAGCTCAGCTGCGGCATGCATGCGCACGCCGGCCAGCTGATTTTCGGGCCTTCTGGGCCCACTGGAAGTAGGGAATCAGGCTGTTTCCTGCCTCTGGAGGGCTTCGGGTATGGTGGTGGGGAAGGCCCATTTTTCTCTTTTCCCAGGCTCCAGAGCCTTTCTAGGAGCTTGGGGAGGGCGAAAATGGCCTTCCCCATGCCTCCAGAGGCCTTCCGGAGGATGGAAACGGCCCATTTGACAACTTCTGGTGGGACCGGAAAGCCCATTTCTCTCTCTCTCCAGGCTCCAGAGCCTTTCTAGGACTGAAAGTCAGGAAACAGGCCATTTCTGGCCTTCGGAGGGTCTCCGGCAGGGGTGGAGGAAGCTGTTTTCTTTTTTAAAAAAGATATTTACATTTGTTTATTCAATTTATATGGCTGCCCAACTTGCAATAACCAAAAAGAATAACAAAACAAAAGAATAACAAAAAAATAAAAGCAAAACATACATTCCAAGCTATCATATACTTTCTGAAAGGGGAACATCTAACAATCGTAGCCCAAGTTACCTTGTCTGTTTCTAACTGTATATTTTATGCATCCATCCATTCATGCATCCATCCATTCATGACTACTGTAATGGTCTCTACATGGGGCTCCCCTTGAAGAGCACTCAGAGGCTCCAACTGGTCCAGAATGCGGCCATGCGGGTGATTATGGGGCGACTCAACGCACCCATGTAACACCTCTCCTGCGCAAGCTGCACTGGCTCCTGGTGGTCTTCTGGGTATGATTCAAGGTGTTGGTTACCACCTTTGAAGTGCTCCATGTCTTAGGATGTGGGTACTTACGTGACTGCCTTCTGCCACCGATAGCCTCCCCCCGGCCAGTATGCTCTCACAGAGAGGGACTTCTCAGGGTGCCGTCGGTCAAATTATGTCGACTGGCGACCCTCAGGGGGAGAGCCTTCTTTGTGGGGGCTCCCGCCCTATAGAATGAATTGCCCCCCGGAGATACGTAGAATCCCCGACCTAGGGACCTTTTGCCGTGCCCTTAAAACTTTACTATTCCAACAGGCTGGGCTGAGGAAAGAATGATTTTAATTGAGTATTTTAGTTGGAGTTTTTTAAAAAACAAAATAGGGCCGAATTATTTAATATATTTTAAATTGTTTTTAAAGTTTTGTGGTATATGTTGTTTTTATCATGGCTGTACACCGCCCTGAGTCCCCCGGGAGAAGGGCGGTATAAAAATTTAAATAAATAAATAAATAAATAAATAAATAAATAAATAAATAAATAAATAAATAAATAAATAAATAAAGTTCCTTGTTCCTGTGTTTTTCAGAAATGCATCGATACATTTAAATGCACAGCAATTGTACTTGGATGACTACAAATTTCATGGTTTATAAATATATGAAAGCAATAGCTAGCTGATTACAGACTGTCACGGACAAGCAGGAGAGCAAAAGGGGAGCCAACGAGGAATCTATGGGGCACCTCTTCACACCTACTGTCCGCAGCAAGAGCTGCAACGCGGGAATAATGTGGAACGTGTGGATGGTGCTTGCCTTTGCCTTATTGGCTTGCATCTCGGGTGAGATGTTGAGCAGAAAAGTGAATTGCTGTCACGGTGTGTGTGTGTGTGTGTGTGTGTGTGTGTGTGTGTGTGTGTGTGTGTCTACCTGTTTTTCAAAGCATCCGAAGGCCAGACAAGGAATAATGGATGGAAACTGATCCAGGAGAGATTCAACCTGGAAATAAGGAGAACTTTTCTGACAGTGAGAACAATCAACCCATGGAACTGACATTGCCTTCGGAAGTGGTGGGAGCTTCACCACTGGAAGCTTTCAAAAAGAGACTGAACTGCCATCTGTCAGAAATGGTGTAGGGCAGGGGTGAAATGCTTCCGGTTCAGATCGGATCGCCCAATCCGATAGCGATGGGGGCAGATCGTTCGGAGAACCGGTAGCAAAAATCCCTGCCCCTCCACCCATGCCCAGCTGAGCTGCGCACTCATCAGAGGCTTTTTAAAATTATTTTTAAAAGCATTTTTTCTACAACCTCTTCCGCCGAAAAAATGCTTTCAAAAGTTTTTTAAAAAGCCTCTGATGATTGCACAGCTCAGCTGGCATCGTCAGAGACTTTTAAAACTATTTTTTCTACAACTTCAGCTGAAAAAAATGCTTTTAAAAGTAAAAGTAAAAGCCTCTGATGATCGAGCAGCTCAGCTGGCATCGTCATAGGCTTTTAAAACCATTTTTTCTACAACCTCTTCGGCTGAAAGTTAAAGTTTTTTTTAAAAGTTGGCCATGCCCACTCAGTCATGTTACACTCCCCCCGCCACCACCAAGCCATGCCCACAGAACCAGTAGTAACAATTTTTACATTTCACCACTGGTGTAGGGTCTCCTCTTGAGCAGCGGGTTGGACTAGATGACCTCAAAGGTTCTTTCCAACTCTGTTATTCTGTTATAAGCAATTGTGGGAAACTTTAGAACAAATTTTGCATCCTCAGTTTCCTAAATATAATGAAGATCTGTCTTGCGTTCCAAATTTAAATGCGATAAAAAGAGCTTTAAGTTTGATACTTGCACTACTTGCCGTTGGAGATACAAAAGAGTAAATAGCTGAGTGACAATACATTTCATGATTCGGATTCAGATAAACCCAGAGAACAAACCATACAACTGACAAGCAGGTTGATTAAATGGGGTTTTATTGCGAGTTTTGAACCCAACTAGTAGAATGCAAGTCTGTTTAACTGTTATCAGGTAGAAAATGGCTTAACACGAAACATGTCTCCACAGAAATGTCACACAGATGTTCCTTCTTCCCCCTTACGCTTAAAAGATCCACGAGATCTTGAGGAACAAGTGTAGCCAAGATGAAGGCCTTCTGATATCCATTCGAATGTAGATTCTTTTTCTTGTTATTCACCTTCCACACACATTTGTGGGTTTTGCATTTGATGCACGTTGACCTTTGAAGGACTTTCCTATCATCAGTTGTTTTGCTAGGAAGATACCGTACTCGGTCCCGATTGTTAGGTGGGCCTTCAGGACTCCTCAAGAATTCTTACTACCTTGTTTTATTTTAACTATCTTGTTATTTTCACTACATTCTGAGGTGGTTCTTTGTTTATTTTGCCCATCCCTTAGGTTGGTATCTGCCGACAAAGGCCTCATGCTGACTTCCTCTTGCATACGATTGGTTTTTGCCTTGTTCATGAGCTCGAATTGAGACCTAATGTTTAGGATAGACCTTAAATCACAGTTTGTTGATATTTTTAAAGGGCTGGTTATCTCCTGTGTTCTTCATCGATTGAACTTTGTTTTTTGTTATTCCTACTATCCTTTCATCCTTTCGTTGTTTTCCTAGCCTCAATGTGACCATCTCAAACATTCGGGAGACATTCCTCTGTTATATACTCATTGGATAGCCATCCGTAAAAACGCCTTCAAGACTCTGTGCTTAGCGGTAATGAAGCTTTATGCGTGTGTCCAATACGGGAGTCCTCGATTTGCGACCGCAATTGAGTCCAAAATTTCTGTGGTTAAAGTGAGACGTTTGTTAAGTGAGCTTTGCCCCATTTTACGCATTTCCTCCCACAATTGTTAAGTGAATCACTGCAGTTGATGAGTCAGTAACCTGTTTGGTAAGTGAATCACTGGCAACATTCGATGTATAAGACACAACACAATTTTCACTCACTTTGGTGTGTGTGTGAGGTGAGAGTGTGTCTTATACTCAGAAAAGTACCGTATATTGGTTATCTAAACCATTGTAACCAGACAATTAATTTTCCCCCTTTATTGGAAGTTCTGACAGAAAGTCACTTGAAGAGACTAGAAGCATTTGAAATGTGGATTTACAAACGGCTGTTGCGTATAAGCTGGGTTGACAAAATCAGAAATGAGGAGGGGAATAAGCCGCCTGGGAAAGCCAAGGGAAGTCATCAGAACCATAAAAAAGCAACAGTTTGAATATTTCGGACATGTGATGGAGAAAAACTCAGCAGCACTTTTTCATGCGGCTGTTGATAAAAATAGGATTGCCAACATAATTCCCAATGTCCGATGACGGATATGGCACAAGAAGAAGATTGGAAGTTCTATTGTCATTTGGGAGAAAGTAATGAACAACAGTGGGGTTTTTTTGCATTTTTGTTTATCTAATTAGCTTATTGCTTTACATATTGTTGTTGTTAGTTGCTAGTTGTGAAGTTGTGTCCGACCCATCGCGACCCCATGGACAGTGTTCCTCCAGGCCTTCCTGTCCTCTACCATTTCCCGGAGTCCATTTAAGCTCACGCCGACTGCTTCAGTGACTCCATCCAGCCACCTCGTTCTCTGTCATCCCATTCTTCTTTTGCCCTCAATTCTTCCCAGCATTAGGCTCTTCTCCAGGGAGTCCTTCTTTCTCATTAGGTGGCCAAAGTATTTGAGTTTCCTTTTCAGAATCTGGCCTTCTAAAGATCAGTCAGGGTTGATCTTCTCTAGGACTGACCGATTTGATCGCCTTGCAGTCCAAGGGACTCGCAGGAATCTTCTCCAGCACCAGAGTTCAAAGGCCTCAATTCTTTGGGCGCTCAGCCTTTCTTATGGTCCAATTTTCACAGCCATACATTGCAACTGGGAAAACCATAGCCTTGACTATATGCACTTTTGTTGGCAGGGTGATGTCTCTGCTTTTTAGTACGCTGTCTAACTTTGCGATAGTTTTCCTCCCCAGGAGCAAGCGTCTTTTTATTTCTTGGCTGCAATCCCCATCTGCAGTGATCTTGGAGCCCAGGAAAATAAAATCTGTCACTATCTCTATTTCTTCCCCATCTATTTGCCAGGAATTGAGAGGGCCAGGAGCCATGATCTTAGTTTTTTTTAATAGAATAGAATAGAATAGAATAGAATAGAATAGAATAGAATAGAATAGAATGGAATGGAATGGAATGGAATGGAATGGAATGGAATGGAATGGAATGGAATGGAATGGAATAGCAAAGCATAGCATAGCATAGCATAGCATAGCATAGCATAGCATAGCATAGCATAGAATAACAGAGTGGGAAGATACCTTGGAGGTCTTCTAGTCCAACCCCCTGCCCAGGCAGGAAACCCTACACCACTTCAGAAAAATGGTGTCCAACATCTTCTTAAAAATTTCCAGTGTTGGAGCATTCACAACTTCTGGAGGCAAGTTGTTCCACTTAATAATTGCTCTTAAGGTTGAGTTTCAAGCCAACTTTTGCACTCTCCTTCTTCACCTGCATCAAGAGGCTCTTTAGTTCCTCTTCGCTTTCTGCCTTTAGAGTGGTATCATCTGCATATCTTGCTTTACATATATTGTTTCTAAGATGAGGTAGCTTGGTCAGTTCCAGTTTATACATTGTGCTCTTCAAGGTTGAACAACTTTTGTACTCTTAAGCATTTACCCTCACATATATCCTCATTTAAGAACTACAGATGACACGATAGCTGTCTTCTGGCATTTGAGAGATACTTAAAGGTTGACTTATTGCACAAAGCACCAGAGGCTAAGACAAGAAGTAATTGGTAGAAGATCTTAAAAGAGAGATCCAACCTCGAACTAAGGAGAAATTCCCTGAGAATGAGAACAATTAATTCAATGGAACAACTTGCTTTCCGGAGTTGTGGGTACTCCATCACTGGAGGCATTCAAGAAACGATTGGACAACAATTTGTCTGGGACGGTATAACATCTCCTGCTTTGAGCAGGAGGTTAGACAGGAAGATCTCCAAGGTCCCTTCCACCCATATAATTCTATGATTCTATGATATACTGGTGATGAACACAATATTCTATGTATATATACAATATTCTATGTATATAGAATATATATTCTATATTCTATGATATACTGGTGAGGAACTAAGTATGGTGTGTCACTTATGTACAAACAATCGTGGTGGGAATCCTTAGAGCAAATTTTGCACCCTTGGTTGCCTAAATATAAAGATGATCTGTCTAAACCCCAAATTTAAACTAAACATGATAAAAAGAAGTTTTAAGTTGGATGCAATACTTGCAGTTGGAGATACAAAAGAGTAAACAGCTAATTAAATGTATTTTCCTCCACCATTTTTTAAATATCACATTAGAATTCAAGGAACAAATAGTCCTTCCTCTTTTTAGAGAGTCCAGTTAATGTCTAATCATCACAATTTATTGAGAGGTATCTGAAAAGAAGAGGGACGTGGTGGCTCAGTGGCTAAGATGCTGAGTTTGTCGATTGAAAGTCAGCAGTTCAGCAGTTCGAATCCCTAGCGCCGCGTAATGGGGTGAGCTCCCATTACTTGTCCCAGCTTCTGCCAACCTAGCAGTTCGAAAGCATGTAAAAAATGCAAGTAGAAAAATAGGGACCCCCTTTGGTGGGAAGGTAATAGCGTTCTGTGCCCCTTTGGTGTTTAGCCATGCCGGCCACATGACCACGGAGACATCTTAGGACAGCACTGGCACTTCGGCTTTGAAACGGAGATGAGCACCGCCCTCTAGAGTCGGGAACGACTAGCACATATGTGCGAGGGGAACCTTTTCCTTTCCCTTTACCTGAAAAGTATCAGAAGAAGTTATTCCTCGTTTAAATGCCGTTAATCCAGATGAAATACATTTCAGTTGATATCTAAAACAATTACAGTGTACAGTTAGTCCTCAACTTACAACAGTTCCTTTAGTGACCATTCAAAGTTACAACGGCATTGAAAAAAAGTGGCTTATGACCACGTTTCGCACTTACAACCT
Source organism: Masticophis lateralis (assembly GCA_030761175.1). Taxonomy (NCBI): domain Eukaryota; kingdom Metazoa; phylum Chordata; class Lepidosauria; order Squamata; family Colubridae; genus Masticophis; species Masticophis lateralis. The sequence goes on along the minus strand of JAUDYJ010000007.1, from coordinate 10,052,912 downwards.
TTGTAGTATTCTCATGATCGTGTGATCAAAATTCAGATACTGGCAAAACCTAAATTCCTTGAAGTCAAATGGGTTGCATTGTTTCCATATTTTTCTTCTAAAATTCTGGATTTCTATAATGTTAGGGCATTCCATTAGTATCTGAGCAGATAGTATCTGAGAGCACAGGAAGTAATGCATTTTAAACTCTTATTGCTGATGATGGAATGTAAAATATCCTGACAGAAACAAATAATAAGAAATAAAAGCATACAAGTCCTATCTCTGAATCAATTAAAGATTTGAATCCCATACATATACACTCTAGAGATAAGACGATTACATAGATAGATGATATATGTTTCCCCAAAAATAAGACTGGGTCTTACATTAATTTTTGCTTCAAAAGATACATTAGGCCTTATTTTCCAGTTAGGTCTTATTTTGGGGGAAATATGGTATTAAATGCATACGTCTGGCTGAGGATCTTAACCAGGGCTTATTTTTGAGGTACAGCATATATTACAAGCATCCTGAAAAATCATGCCAGGGCTAATTTTCCAGCTGGGTCTTATTTTTCTGGAAACTTGGTAGATAGATTAGGTAGGGAGGTAGGTAGATGATAGATCATCCAATTGGGCCTTACGTTTGTGGAAACTTGATAGATTAGGTAGATAGGTAGGAAGATGATAGATCATCCAGTTGGGCCTTATTTTTGTGGAAACTTGGTAAATAGATTAGGTAGGTAGGTAGGTAGGTAGATGATAGATCATCCAATTGGGCCTTATGTTTGTGGAAACTTGATAGATTAGGTAGATAGGTAGGAAGATGATAGATCATCCAGTTGGGCCTTATTTTTGTGGAAACTTGGTAGCTAGATTAGATAGGTAGGTAGGTAGGTTGGTGGATGATCATCCAATTGGGCCTTATTTTTGTGGAAACTTGGTAGATAGATTAGATTAGATTAGATAGATAGATAGATAGATAGATAGATAGATAGATAGATGATAGATAGATAGATAGATAGATAGATAGATAGATAGATAGATAGATAGATTGATACAGATAGGTATATATATTTATTTTTAAAAAGGAAGATACTGACTAAAGCAAACTCAGGAATTAAGCCAAATAAAATTATTAAAATGTATTGTTGATGAAACAAACCTTTCAGTATCGCAGCATTTTTTTTTAAAGGCGCGTGATGGAGAACGTTAATGCCAAAAAAGGGGGAAAAATTCCAAAGTTCTCTAGCGATTCCACTGATAACGTCATTGTAAGAACACTGTAACTTTACTGGCACAGCTCTTCCTAATTTTTGCCTGCAAAAAGATGAAAACAAAAAGTCACGGCACAGTGTCCAAAACCTCTCGTTTAGCTTCAACCAGTGTTTTGTATTCATGTTGCCAACTTTTCATTTGGAGGAAGTCAAGTCCGCATAACAGAATACAGAGTGTTGGAGGGCCGGGGCAGGTTCATAGGCTCCCAAGTATTTATGAAGAACGGCTTTCCTTCCCAAGATTGATCTGCAGTTTTCCTCTAAATACATCAACCTAAAGGAAGAGAAAGGATTACAGATTAACAGAGTTGAAAGGGACCTTGTAGGCCATCCAATCCAACCCAACATCCAAGCAGGAGACCCTACCCCATTTCCGACAAATGCCAGTCCAGTCTCTTCTCAGAAATTGTGTTGAAGAATTCACAACTTCTGGAGGCAAGTTGTTTCACTGGTTAATCGTTCTAACTGTCAGGAAATTTCTCCTTAGTTCTAAGTTGCTTCTCTCCTTGATTAGTTTCCACCCATTGCTTCTTGTCATGCCCTCAGGGGCTTTGGAGAATAGCTTGACTCCCTCTTTGTGGCAGCCCCTGAGATATTGGAAGACTGCTATCATGTCACCCCTAATCCTCCTTTTCATTAAACTAGACACACCCAGTTCCTGCAACTGTTCTTTATATGTTTTAGCCTCCAATCCTCTAATCGTATTTGTTGCTCTTCTTTCCAGAGTCTCAACATCTTTTTTCTATTGTGGCAACTAAAACAAGACCACACCTGGATGCAATATTCCAGGTGTGGTCTTACCAAGGCATGATAATGTATTAACAATTCACATGACCTTGAGTCTATTCTATGATACATGATACCATCACACATGCACACATACATATGATAAGTAGGTATAACATGATATATCATATAGCAGTGATGGCTAACCTTTTTGCTCTTGTGTGCCAAAAGTGGGGGAAGAGCAGAGGGATCGCGCATGTGCGTGCCCACATCCATAATTCAATGCCCACCCATGCCCCGCCCTCCCACGAACGGGCGCATGCTCCCCCCGCACTCCCCCCACACGAAGCACGAAGCTTCCTGGAAGCACGAAGCCGAAAACACCAGCCTGAACACCAGCCTGAAGATGACGAATGAGACTTCGTCGAAACGTCGCCAAGATACTTCCATAAACTCAAACAGATAGCATATATGGCTGCTGTAATGTTTAAGAAGGCCTAAAAGCTGGTGAATTGAGATTTCACTGAAAATTAGGCCATGAAACATCTTAATATACGTAGGAAAATCCCTGGCATAAAGAAAGATACACATAAAGACCTACGAAAATAAAATTATATACATACATACATACATACATACATACATACATACATATACATATATATAATATTTTTGCTGATAATTCTATATATATATATATACACACACACACTTTAGATTTATAAGATGCAAGGACATTCCACTAATACCTGAGCTGTGAACAACAGGACTGATGTCACCTGAACTCAGTCAACTTCAACCTGGTTTTATTGGCAAATAATTCAGAAGGGTGGATCATTTCCCTGCTCCTTTGGGTCTCTGGATTGGTTTTGGTTTCACTCGTAATTTTATTAAAAATTACTATTTCTTCAAAGCTTTAACCAACCTCTGTTTTAAATCTAATCTAGGAAATTATCAAATTCATTCTCTTGGTTTGTTATTTGTATATCCCTTTCGATTATTAAACTATCGGGTAATTTCTGTTTTTATGTCCAATATAGCATCTTTTCCCATGTCATTTTTATAGCTTGTCATTTTTAAGTTCACTTTCAGATCAATTTCAGTCTTTGCTCCTCTTCCATAACTTATTGGAAACAAAAAGAATCAGAACACAAAATACAAGCTGAGTGGACACGACCTTGTAGATGACCCTCACTCTGTCAAGGACCTTGGAGTACTCATGTCTAATGATCTAAGTGCCAAAGCCCACTGTAACAACATCACCAAAAAGGCATTAAGAGTTGTAAACCTAATCTTGCATAGCTTCTTCTCCCGTAATATCACACTACTAACTAGAGCATACAAAACATTTCCTAGACCAATTCTCGAATACAGCTCATCCGTCTGGAACCTGCACTGCATCTCAGACGTTAATATAGTTGAGAGTGTCCAGAAATATTTCACAAGTAGAGTCCTCCACTCCTCTGCTTGCAACAAAATGCCACCAGACTTGAAATTCTGGGCTTAGAAAATTTAGAACTACGCCACCTTCAGTATGTCCTAAGCATAGCTCATAAAATCATCTGCTACAATGTCCTACCTAACAATCACTACTTCAGTTTCAACCACCACAATACACGAGCACACAATAGATACAAACTTAAGGTAAACTGCTCCAAACTCAATGGCAGAAAATATGACTTCAGCAACAGAATGGTCAATGCCTGGAATGCATTACCTGACTCTGTGGTCTCTTCCCCAAACCCCCAAAACTTTAACCTTAGACTGTCTACTGTTCACCTCACCCCATTCCTAAAAGGTCTGTAAGGGGCATGCATAAGAGCACCAGCGTGCCTACCATCCCTGTCCTAATGTTCCCTTTAATTGTATTCATTGTCAGAAAAAATTAGCAAAGAAAATATTTATTTGATTATGCATGTAATAACGGCTGCAAGGATTGTTTATGCACAATGCTGAAAAGCAGAGAAAGTATCTTTAGAAGGAGAAGTAATTAAATTTTTTTTAGATTGTGCAGAAATGAATAGATTGACTTTGATGATTAAAGAAAGAGAAGATTCAGATTGGTTAGAAAAGAGATACAAATAAGTAAATGAATAGTTATGTATAAAAATGCCATAATCAAAATATTTTGTTAGTGATAAATTGTTGTAATTGATCCGATGAGAACAAAGACAGAAGAAATAACAAAAAGAAGAACAATTGGAGACAACACCGAAATGTCACACGGAAGGAATGACTGAGATATTTTTATTTATTTTATTTTATTTTAAATTTGATTTATATGCCGCCCTTCTCCGGAGACTCAGGGAGAAGAAACATATTAAATGTTTGTTTGTTTTTAAAAAATAAAACACTTAAAAAAAAAAGAATATAGATTAGAGAAGAATGCATGCATTTAGATGAGGTTGAAAATTGATTTTTTTTCCCTTCCATTTTTTTTAAAAAAAAATTGATTTATATGCCGCCCTTCTCCGGAGACTCAGGGCGGCTTACAATGCGCTAAGCAACAGCCTTCATACTTTTGTATATTTATACAAAGTCAGTTTATTGCCCCCACAAACTGGGTCCTCATTTTACCTACCTTAGAAAGGATGGAAGGCTGAGTCGACCTTGAGTAACCAATTTTTAAACTGAACTTGGTTTGGATAATATAACCATGATAATACATTTATTAAACATCAAATTATTATTTTTTTTAAAAAAATGTATTCATTTTATGTATTCAATTCATGCTTATACTTATATATATTATCTGATACATACTTGACAAATAAATAAAATAAATAAAATCAGGACTGCGGTTTCAGGGAAGCAATGGTATTGTTGTCGATTGCCTATGGGTTTCACTTCCTTGAGTGAAGACACTGTACTTCTCCCCCTCTTCCAACCTATCAGTCGATTTTATCACTAGGCAAAGAAGCAGTTGCAAAATTAAAGCAGGCTTGGCTGTCGTAGAGTCCCAAGAGCCATGCTTCACATAATTTGCCATGCGTGGCTTCACATGACCTAATAAATCCTGAACAACACCAGGGCTGGAGATCGTCCAACTGTTTAGCTAGCTTAAAACGAAACTAGCTAAATTATGTGATGGCCAGTACGGTAATGGGAGAGAACACGAGATCTTCTACCAAATGGATGTGAGGGAAGAACAAGAGTTTTGAGCTTCTGGTTTCTATTTTTGGAAGTTGTTTGCACAGCTGAAGGAAAGTATGCAATGTATGGAATTGCATCATTGTAGAAACCACCCAGGAGAGTCAAGCTTTGCTACACCTTGATTGCCGTGTAGATCCTAGAGAGAGGATGTCAAGAGGAAAGTGTCAACATCCAAGTAAGTAAGGGTAGACCCTATCATGAACTGGCCATTCAACACTTCCCAAATACAGAGACACAGACCCGTAAGAACATGTTTTGTTGGTATACAGGAGTGACAGGCAAGATAATTGATCCTGATCGGTGGTAGGTTGCCCCCAGTTCGGTCCGGTTCTTGTAAACTGGTAGTAAAACCCATCCGCCTGGATGTCATTATAGACCAGGTCAGCAAGCTTAAACCTTCAAAGAGCCACAAAGGTCCTAACCGGAAGCCCCCCCCTCCCCGGTTCAATTCTGGAGCTGACCAGAAGTCCGGTTCCTCCACCATAGAGTCTCCTCCTAGCGCGGCATCCTTTTTCCACTACCTGTCCTAACCAAAAGCCCTATCAATTGTGGCGCTGACTAGAAAACCCGCCCCTTGCCATAGAGTCCTCTCCTGGGACGCCGTGCTTTCCTCCCCTTAACCGGAAGCTCTTCTCCAAATTGCAACCAGCGACAGGGAGCCACAGCAGAGGGATGAAAGGGCCACATGTGGCTCCAGAGCCACGGATTGCTGACCCCTGTTATAGATGATCTTTGCATGTATGCATGTATGCTCCGGTAGTAAAGGTAAGTAGAACCCACTCCTGATCCTGATGTTGGTAATGCATTCAATGACTACAAGCATGAGATAACTCTATATTACAATGGAGGAAAGATTTAGAAAGATGCTGGAAGGCGTCCAATCCTTCCAGTGGTTTCGGATTCAGGATTTGTCATTTACCTGTCACTTTTGATGAGTCGCTTAACAAGCTTTCGTTCAGTACAAAGCTTCCTATCCCCTTGTTTGTTGATAAATACCAAAGGATTACATTTTTTGCACGCATGAAAACATCGGTTTATGAATTTTGAAGTGAAAGTGAGCTGGCGGAAAAACAGGTCTGGCAGTGGCTTTCCCAGGGAACTATAATTCTCTCTCCCCCTCCCCCACCCCGCTTTCTACTTTCACATAACTGTGGGATTTCCCCCCCTCCGCCCCCCGCCCTTAAGGTCAGCATTCAGCTTCAGGGCCATTTCATCTTCATTTGTAATTCAAGAAGCTTAGAAGATGTTCCTTAGGAGCACAAGATAGAGCCCCTTTCAGGGGTGAAATCCAGCAGGTTCTGACGAACCGGTAGCGGAAATTTTGAATAGTTTGGAGAACCGGCAGATATCACCTCTGGCTGGCCCCAGAGTGGGATGGAAAGGAGATTTTGCAATATCCTTCCTCCAGGGGTGGGGTGGGAATGGAGATTTTGCAGTATCCTTCCCCTGCCACGCCCACCAAGCCACGCCCACAGAACCAGTAGTAAAATAATTTGGATTTCACCACTGGCTACTTTCTATGATAGGCATTCTTAAATCTTACTTCAGAATAAGGGGTAAGGTATTGTAGGAAGTTAGCACCCACTCCTCTCCTAGAAAAAATGAAATATTCTAGGAAATGTTAAAAAGGCAGAGTATTATACCTTCCTGGATGAGAAAAGGAGAAACATGTTCTTGGGAAGCGGCCCCCACCTTTGTTAATAACCCCAGAAAGACAAAAGACATCTTATCTACAATACGAAAGACCTTCAGGTCCAGGGTGATGGGATTAAGACATGGCCCTCCGGACATGATAGGATTAGCCCTCTACCCATTCTACCACATGGCACCTGGGAAGATTACATCACCCAGCAAGGCTCAACCAAGCCTTGGATTCAGGACAGCCTACAGAGTTGCCCCTGCATGGGCCCATGGGAGTATGACAGCCAATCAGAACACAAGCTCAATTTCAAAGACCAAGAGAGGGTATAAAACCCAGGCACTCAGCATCTCCGCCCTTTTTCTGCCCAGATCAAGCCATGGGATAAATCTTCTTTCCAAGCAACTTCCAGGAATCCAGTGTCTTTTCCCCAGTTGAACCCAGAAGGATATTTCCTCCAACGGTATCAAACATAAGGGACAAGGATAATTTTATAACATTTGTGCTCGTGGAATGGAATGCACTTCCACCGGGACTGAAAAATTGTGCATACGTGTAAGTGAATTTTATCCCATCGTGGATCTTATTAAACCATGAAAGGCACTGAGAGGACTTCAAAAAAAAAAAAAATTGTTTTGAGTTCTAAATCACAAAGATTCTTACAGCTTCGTGAGTTGAAATCATAATCTCAAACAAGGCCGAAATTTGTTCTTTCTGCGCCCTTTTAAAAAGGCAAATACTGTATGGCAAATACTAACAACATTCATTTAAAAGATGAAAAACAAGTCGGAATGTCACGAATCTATGCATGATCTACAAACATCTCAACTCATATAAAAGGTACTACAGTGCAATCTTCCACTTAACCACTGAAGTTGTTTATTGGATTTATCCCCTTCTCTCCTTTATTTTATACAACACAAAAGGGAGTACATAATGTTCCTCCTAAAATAACAGTCCCACAGTTGGGTTGCCCGGGCAGAGAATGTCCAAATTAGCTTTTATGCCTAAGAAAGGATTTGAATGCACGTGACTGAATCCCATTTGCAGCCTAAATACTACAGCCTGTTGTTACCTCACGATGTGAATTTAAACTGAAATAGGTGAAAAGGTGCCCTGTCTTTAGACCAATGTGCTTTGGGTTTCTAATCCTCGCTGAGTTATGACAAATATTTAAAACAAAAACTTGTTGTTTTTGTTCCTATGTTTGCATTTATGACTCAGCCAGAGGTTTAGACTGGATCTGGCCTTTTTGTCTACTTATTAAATCCTTCTCAATAATCTGGACTAGGCAGATGCAGATGCTTGATGCTCTTAAATTGTCTGAATAACAATAACAACAACAACAATAATTATAATAATATACAAAAATCCGCCGATAATCCAAACTGCCGACTTTGCAACAACAAAGTTGAAACTGTTTCACATTTAATATGTGAATGCAGCAAAATCGCACAAACTTATTGCAAAGCTAGACGCGACCGAGTTGCTAAATTAGTCCACTGGTCATTATGTAAAAAATTCGACTTTCCTGTATCCAAAAAGACATGGGAGCACGAAGTGGAAAAAGTTATAGAAAATGAGAAGGTGAAGATCTTGTGGGACTTTTGAATACAGATGGATCGTCACAAAGTAAATAATAGTAACGAACAAAGTAAATAATAATAATAATAATAATAATAATAATAATAATAATAATAATGTAATAATATTTCTTCCTCCTCCTCTTCCTTTATCTTTTTTATTCATTAAACATGAAACTCAGTCAACTGAACATTCAAAAATGCATCACAAATACCATTGACTGGTGCTGATGGTTGATACGGCTTGCTGCCAGCGTTTTAGGTATCAACCAAGGACCTTCTTAAGATGTATGATGTTCCAAGTAGTGCAGTCTTTTGCAGCTCCACTGGTGCTACAGAAGGAAGCTGCAACTTCTTGATGTATTTTGCAAAATTCTTGGACATGGTACCCCAATGACAATGGGTATCAATGTCACATATTTCATCCATAGCCGTGTAGTTTCGATGGCCAGGTTGCGATATTTCGTTATTATTTTCCAGTTCTTTTTCTTCGACTCTGGTACCGCAATACCAATAAATTGTATGTTTCGGTTTTCAACAACTGTGATATCTGGCGTATTGTGTTCCAAAAGACGATCCGTCTGTATTTGAAAGTCCCACAAGATCTTCACCTTCTTATTTTCGACAACTTCTCCTTCTTCTTAAAATTCAGTTGCAAACCTTTATCAAACTTGCTACTTTGATTTGTTTCTTCTGTGATGAAGTAACAGCTGTCCACAGTCAAGGGGAGATGAGGAGAAATTAGGTACTGGGGGGAGGGCGCCACTGTTAATTCCTGCAATGACGATTCAATTAAGCAAACACAAATTAGAAAAAGAAGAGAAGCAATACGGCTTTTCAAGAAAAGATTCAACAACACTTTGTGCAAGATAATATAAGGGGAAGGGGGTGGACTAGAAGACCTCAGAGGTCACTTCCAGCCCTGTGATTGTATGATTCTGTACATACAGTACATGTAGCCTTTGATTTACAAGAGCTCATTTAGTGACACTGAAACCAGTGACTTACAACTAGGGGTTGGATTGAAAAGTGTTCAGCAATTGGTTCGCTGCCTGGGTGGGCATGGCCATGGGGGCGTGGCCTACTCAGCCTCCTGCGCCACAAGGGGGGGGTGTATTCGCCCTCCCCAGGCTCTGGAGGCTTTCCTCAAGCCTCCAGGAGGGCGGAAAATGGCCTTCCTCGGGCACTGGAGCCCCTCCGGAGGGCAGAAATGGGCCCGTTTCCGGACTTCTGGTACTTCCGGTAGGCCCGTTTTTCGCCCTCCCCATTTCTTGGAGCCTCCAGGAGGGCGAAAACAGCCTTCCCTGGGCACCGGAGGCCCTCAGAGTCCGGAAACAGGCCTGTGTCTGAACTTCTGGTAGGGCTGTTTTTCGCCCTGCCAGAGCCTCCACACGCGCCTTGCACTTACCTGCCATCTAAAATGGGCCGCGTGGGGACTCCTGGGAAGGGTGTGATGTGGTGGGCGGGGTCAGCCAGTCCTTGGAACAACCGGTTGGTTTGGTGAACAGATTAAAATTAAAATCCGGTTTTCCCGAACTGGTCTGAACCGACTGAATCCCATCCCTGCTTACGACCATTTTTTCACACTTAGGACCGTTCCAGCATTCCTGTGTTCATGGGATCAAAATTCAGACGCTTGGCAATTGGTTCATATTTATGACGGTTGCAGTGTTCCTCTTTTGCCACTTTCTGACAAGGAAAGTCAACGGGGAGGCCAGCGTCACTTAACGGCCGTTGCTACTAGCCTGTCAACTGCAGCAAATTACTTAACGACCATCGCAAGCTAGAGCAAAACTCACTGAACAAACGTCTCACTTAGCAATATAAACATTGGGCTCAATTGTGGACGTTAAGTGGACGTTACCCGTATTTACAGTACCTGCCTGCAAATACTTGCAGATAGGACTCAGTGCTCAAAGGAAACAAAAGACGAACAATTGTAATATTCTGCATTAGGGAAAGCACTGGTCTTCGGAGTTGAAAGAGAAGACAAAGGAGGGATTAAATGTGCTGCCACTTGGCTAGCCTCTTTCTTCGTTGCACAACCAGTTATTTCCTCCTGAGCCCATAGAATTTGCACAGAATGTGTAATTTGGCCTCAGGTCTCCTCATTCATAGCTTGCCAGGAGTTGCGGAGATCCTGTTTTGAAAACAGCACTACTTAAGCCTGAGTGATTAATAAAGGAGAGGATCTCTCCACGTATGCACAGAGGCAGTGCATAGTCGCTCCTTCCTACATCAGGGACGATCCTCGACGTACGACCACAACGGAGCCCAAAAACTGCTGTTTTGCTAAACCGGACAGTTCTTAAGTTTGCTCCATTTTACGACTTTTTTTCCGGTGCTCTTAAGGGAATCACTGCTAAGTTAAGCGACAGGGTTGTTGAGTGAATCTGCCTTCAGTTTGCTTTTTCAGAAGGTCATAAAAAGGGGATCACGGGATGCTGCAAACATTGTAAATATGAATCAGTCGCCAAGCGTCTACATTTTGATCATGACCGGAGTGTGTGTGTGTGTGTGGATGCTGCAAGTGGGAAAACGGTTCGCACCGGTTCTATAGAACCGGTAGTAAAACTGGCGGGAGGCTCCGCCCACCGATCCCGACGTCACCAAAACGCTTCTGCGCATGCGCAGAAGAGCACGTCTGTACGAGAAAGCAAGCACGCACGCATGCGCGGCCCCCGCTGCAAACCGGTAGTAAAGGTAAGTAGAACTCACCCCTGCTTTGAACGGTCCCTGAATGAATGGCCATAAGTCGAGGACTACCTGCACAAGATGTCTCTCGACATCTCCTAATAGACTGAGGCACCAAATTCCCAAACGCTGGGCCGTCAATCTATATTCCAGGGAAATGTTTTGATGTTAATATTTATATAAAGGAGTGTAAGAGATTCTTGGTCATTCAGGTCACGGGTGTCCCAAAGGTGCTTTTTTTTCAGGAGGCAACTGGATTTTCTTTGTTTTTTCTTTTGAAGACGTTTCGCTTCTCATCCCAGAAGCTTCTTCAGCTGTGACAGGATGGTGGGGAATGGAAGGATTTATACTCTTTGCAGACAGCTGGACATTTGCATCCTTTTAGAGGGTCCTTGAAGCACTTGGAAGTTTATCTGTGTCCTCAGCAGTAGTGGGTCCCTCCCGGTTCCGCCGAGCCGGTAGCGGTGATATGACATCACCGAACTGGTTCTGCCCTCCCCACCCCCCCAACCCTCCGTGTTATTCTTACCTTTTATTTGGCCCCACCCCCAATCTATTGCTGCCTCCTGAGTCCCAGCTGATGGCTAGAGGGAAAAAACCTGTTTAAACTCTTGCCGTGGGGCTTCAAAGGGCCGCCCTACAGCTGATCAGTGTTAAAAGAAAACAAATGAGTAGACCGGTGCCTGCAAAAATAACTGGGTAGATTGGTACAGCTCTGCAAGCAGTTAAAATCCTGGTAGACCAGTACCTCTGCTAAATCCTAAATAATTGTCACATGACAATCAAGCCATGCCCCCAAAATAAGCCACACCCACAGAAAAAATTTAGAACTCACCCGTGATTCTCAGGATCACCCGAGTGGTGCAATTTTTCTCTGGAAATTCCACCCGCTCCCCCTGGAGATACGGAGGATCCCAGATTTACGTACTTTCCGCCGCACCCTCAAAACATTTTTATTCCAGCAGGCTGGTCTGGCTTGACTCTCCCTTTAAATTGGCTTTTAAGTTTTATACGAATTGTGTGTTTTAAATTCGTCTTGGGCCTAAATGATTTAATGTATTTTTAAATGGTTTTTTAAAAAGCTTTTGTATGATGTATTTTACCTTGAGGCTGTTCACCGCCCTGAGTCCTTCGGGAGAAGGGCGGTATATAAATTTAATAAAATAAAAATAAAAAATTGGTTGCAGTATTCCAGGTGCGGTCTTAGTAGGGTTTTATAAATCGGCACTAATACTATATTAATACTAATACTAATACTAATACTAATACTAATACTTTCCCTGATCCTGATTCTACGCCTCTGTCCGTAGAAACCCAGGATCGCACTAGCTTGTTTGCAAAATCGCAAAAGGGGATCTGGAGACCTTGGGACATGGAAAATGGCCGTTAAGCGTAAACCAGCCGCCCAGCATCTGAATTTTGATCACACGATTCTGGGACCACTACAAAGGTAACAGAGTTGGAAAGGATCTCAACTCACGAGGGAGACCTACACTAGAGATTCGAGCCGCCGACCTTTCTGATTGACAAGTTAAGCGTCTTAGCCACTGAGCCGCCTAGGTCGCCGCCTAGGTTGTAAGTGTGAAAAAAAAAAAACCCCCAGCCCCAAGCCACTTTTTCTTTTCCAGTGCCATTGTCACTTTGAATGTCGTCACTTTTTAAACGAACTGTCGTAAGTCGAGAACCACCTCTCAGTGGCTAAGACACTGAGCTTGTTGATCAGAAAAGTCGGCAGTTCGAATCCCTAGTATAGGTCCCCTGTGTGAGTACGGGGGTGGGGCTAGATGATCTCCAAGGTCCCTTCCAGGTCTAATCTCTGCTGAACATCTCATTCTCACAGTCCTGTCTGAGGTCTTTTTGCCCACGTGGTTTGGCCATATGTTCTCCTTCTCATGTTTTCTACTACCTCCTCTTATCGGTATCATTATTATGATAATTATTACTACTCTTCCAAGCAGGGATGAAATCCAGCAGGTTCTGGAGAACTGGTAGCGGAAATTTTGAGTAGTTCGGAGAACCGGCAAATACCACCTCTGGCTGGCCCCAGGTGCGGGGAGAGAATGGGGATTTTGCAGTATCCTTTCCCTGGAGTGGGGTGGGAATGGGGATTTTGCAGCACCCTTTCCCTGGAGTGGGGTGGGAATGGGGATTTTGCAGTATCCTTTCCCTGAAGTGGGGTGGGAATGGAGATTTTGCAGTATCCTTTCCCTGGAGTGGGGTGGGAATGGGGATTTTGCAGTATCTTTTCCCTAGAGTGGGGTGGGAATGGAGATTTTGCAGCATCCTTCCCCTGGAGTGGGAATGGATATTTTGCAGTATCCTTTCCCTGGAGTGGGGTGGGAATGGGGATTTTGCAGTATCCTTTCCCTGGAGTGGGGTGGGAATGGGGATTTTGCAGTATCCTTTCCCTGGAGTGGGGTGGGAATGGGGATTTTGCAGCATCCTTTCCCTGATGTTGGGTGAGGAATGGGGATTTTGCAGCATCCTTCCACGCCCACCAAGCCACCGCACGCCCACCAAGCCACGCCCACAGAACCGCTAGTAAAAAAAAAATTGGATTTCACCCCTGCTTCCAAGTGTTACTGTTAACCCTCCCCAGCAATTCAGCCTCTTGTGAGGCGAGCAAGTACGGGCAGTTGGGGGGGAGGCGGGGCGGAGGAATCAGAGTCAGTTTCGGCGTCATGACTCCCGACCGCGCATGCTCATCGGGGGCTTGCTTGCGGCTGAGGAGGGTGGTTGTTTTCTTTTTTTTTTTTTCTTTTAACCCGCGCCTGCGCGCTCGCTAAACCCTCCCCCTCCACGCCCCCGCCTTCCCCCTCTCCTCCGGGGCCGGAGGGCGCGAGCTTCACTCCAGCGGCGCGCGCAGGCGGCTGCGAACAACCGCCGGCGCGAGTGGGCGGGGCGAAGCGGGCGGTGGGCGGGGCGCGGCGGCTGGCTCGCGGGCTCCGCCGGGAGGGCGCCCATTGCGGAGCTGGAGGGTGCCGGCTCCGCCGCCCCGATGAGCTTCAACGGACCTCCGGCACCCGCGGGAGGCGGCGGCGGCCGGCTGAAGCGGCTCCTTTGGCCGCCGCCGCCGCCGTCGTCGTCTCTGCTGCTGCTGCTGCTCCTTCTGCTGCTTCTCCCGCCGGCGTCTCTAGCGGATGCCGCCTTGCCCGTCCCGGCAACCCCGGCCGGACGCTGCCTGTCGCCGGGGGACAAGCGAAGCAGCCCGGCTAAGGCTTCTCCCGCCGAGAGGCGCCCGCCGGGAACCGGTAAGCTGCAGGAGGGAGTCGCGGGCGGCGGACGACGACGACGACGGCGCCGGGTGGGCGGACACGTGTCAAGGCCGACGTGTGCACCGGACGCGGCTGCCACGTCATTGCGGGGACGGGGCGGGCAGGCGGGGATGCGGATGTCTGTGTGTGTGTGTGTGTGTGTGTGCATGGACGGGTGGAGGGGGAGGGGAAAGGGTGTTTCGGGATCTTTGTCCCCCCCTCCCCTCCCCTCCGGGGATGAGTGGACACGGGTGGGTAACCCAGGAGGGACGGGAACGGGAAGCCGAATGAAAGAAGCTCTGGTTCCTGAAAGAAAGAAAAAGAAAGAAAGAAAGAAAGAAAGAAAGAAAGAAAGAAAGAAAGAAAGAAAGATGATTGATAGACGATAGATAGATAGATAGATAGATAGATAGATGACAGACAGACAGATGATAGATAGATAGATAGATAGATAGATAGATAGATAGATAGATGAGAGAGAGAGAGAGAAATTAGGTAGCTGGAAAAAGAGAGAGAAAGAGAGAGACATTGGAGGTGACAGGCAGGTATTGGAGAGGTTGAAGGAAGAGAGAGAGACATTGGAGATGAGCGATTAGATGGATAGATAGATAGATAGAGGGATGGATAGACAGACAGGTATTAGAGATGATAGAGAGACATTGGAGATGAGAGATAGATAGAGGGATGGATGGATGGAGAGATAGATAGATAGAGGGATAGATAGATAGATAGAGAGAAATTAGGTAGATGGAGAAAGAGAAACATTTGAGATGACAGGCAGGTATTGGAGAGGATAAAGAAACAGAGAGACATTGGAGATGAGAGATTAGATAGATGGATGGATGGAGGGATGGAGAGATGGATAGGCAGAAAGACGGGTATTGGAGAAGATAGAGATATAGAGAGACATTGGAGATGAGAGATAGAGGGATGGATAGAGGGTTGGATAGAAAGATAGAGGGATAGAGGGATGGATGGATAGATAGAGGGATGGATGGATGGATAGATAGAGGGATGGATAGACAGAGAGGTATTGCAGAAGATAGAGATATGGAGAGACATTGGAGATGATAGATAGATAAATAGAGGGATGGATGGATAGGCAGACAGACAGGTATTGGAGAAGATAGAGATATAGAGAGACATTGGGGATGATAGCTAGATGATAGCTACATAGATGATAGATAGATAGAGACGGATAATGGAGACAATAAAGAAATAGAGATATAGAGAAACATTGGGGTAGATGGATGGATAGATAGAGGGATAGTGGGATGGATGAATGGACAGACAGACAGGAATTGGAGAAGATAGAGATATAGAGAGACGTTGGAAATGATAGCTAGCTAGATGATAGGTAGACAGAGGCAGATATTGGAGAAGATAAAGAAATAGTGATATAGAGAAACATTGGAGATTAGAGATAGATAGATAGATAGATAGATAGATAAATAGATAGATAGATAGATAGATAGATAGATAGATAGATAGATAGATAGATAGATAGATACATAAATACATATGATGGATGGATATGATGGAAGGGTGGCATGTGTGTGTGTGGATGATAATCCCTTGGTGTTGCCTGAAAGATCCTTTGCAGGGCTAACAATGCCTCTTCTGGGTTTCCCCATTGCAATGACTGCTCCTATGCAAATAGGGTCTTTCAAGACGCCTGGTCTGTTTCCTTTCCCCCCTCCTCCCTTTCTTCAAAGGAGCAGCTTTTTCCCGTCTAGCCATGCTGATGCTTTTGCCTTTCCCCACCAGCCCTTTGACTTCTGCCTGGTTTTTGCTCCTGGTTCTTTTTTTGTGGGGGGGGGGGGCGTAGTCGTCGTCATTGTCGTGCAATTGGGAGGTGTGTGTGGTGGCTCAGGAACAGCAGAATAAGCAGCAACCCCAGCAACAGCAATGCGCAAGTGATGCTTCTCCATCAAAGCTTCTGAGCCCAAGTTGCTAGGAGCCTCTTGACAAGATGTTCCTGGACAGGAATGTGTTTTTTGGGGGTGGGGTGAGAGGGAAGGAAGAGAAGGAGGGGCAAGCGAGCACTAGCACCTGCAGCCCCATTAGTGGGTGGGTGGGTAGGTAGGTGGGAGCAGTGGCTGCGGCCTTCAGCACAAGGGAAGGCACAATAACATACCAGGCACCGCTGTGGCATCTTTGCTTTGGCATCTCGGCCGAGTCTTTTCTCCAGCAAAGTTGGAACGAGACGGACCGTCCTGCGAGAAGGGTTCGTCTTGCACGATCAACAGGAAGACCCCCTGGAAAGTGGTGGAATTCAACCCCAGGAAATGGATCGGCCATTTGTGTGTGTGTGTGTGTTGGTGTGTGTGTGTGTTGCCAATGAGGAGCTGGAATGCAGATTGTTTTTGTAGACAGTTTGCCAGGTTGGTTGGAGATGAAGTTTGAGCCCCAGGGTAATGGGGCTACCGTGGACTTGAGAAATTTTTTCAATAGGGAAGCTTCCTGCGGGTTACGTTTGATTCCTGGGATCCATCTATCCTTATCAGGGAAGCTGTTTTCAAATGCCTTCTCTCTCTCTGTGTACATGTGTAAAACCAGCTTGTTATGCCCATGTACCTGCCCTTTCCTGGTGGTCTTCTTTCCACATATTAAGCAGGTTCTCAACCCTGTTTAGGTTATTATTATTATTATTATTATTATTATTATTATTATTGAGATCAGGCAAGGTAAACTATATGCTGCCACCTGCCGTTAGGTTATATATAACAACATGGAGGAAGCATTTCATATTGGAGGGTGGGGGAAAAGGCTTTTTCTATTTGTTTTTTTTTGTTTGTTTGTTTCTTCAAAAGGTTGAGGTTTTGCTAAAGGTATTCCTATGACATTCAGTGTTAGATGTGAATTCTGGATTGGAAGCTGACCATTTAAGTTGTGTCAGCTGAGAGTGAATGTGGGTGAGAGTCCAAACAAAGAGATGAATAACTTTCAATTGTTTTAAGTATATGTAAATAAACCAGAAGATATAAATCTTGAATGAGAAAATTTTCTTCTGGGCTCGAACCATTTTAGGGTTTTTTTCCCCCCTAGGCAAAATAAGCTTCAGTTTTGTCAGCCTGTTACAAAAGACTGTAGCAGCAAAATTAATAGCTTTATGGTACTTAAAAGACACAGCTTAAATTCTTTTGGAGTACAGTCTGATGAAGTAGATTATTGCCAGTAAGCATCATCATGTGCTTTTATTCTTTAGCTTGGATAATTTTGCTTTTAATTTCTGCCCTTTTTAAAATTTTTCAAAATCACTTTTTAAGGTGTGTGTGTGTGTGTATACATACATACATACATACATACACACACACACACACACACACACACACACACACACATATATATATATATATATATATATATTTCTGAGGTTTTTGCGGGTGTTTGTATGTAGGTCTTTGGTTATTCGGGTCTTCTCCCGCGTAGAATTGGAAGTATCTTGCATTCCATTGCTTCCAGGAGCAATGAAGCCGAGAACACCAGCCTGAAGATGACGAATGAGACTTCGTCGAAACGTCGCCAAGATACTTCCAATTCTACGCGGGAGAAGACCCGAATAACCAAAGACCTACATATATATATATATATATATATATATATATATATATATATATATATATATATATATATATATATATATAAAATATGTTTTCTGAGGTTTTCGTGGGTGTTTGTATGTAGGTCTTTGGTTATTCGGGTCTTCTCCCGCGTAAAATTGGAAGTGTCTTGGCTACGTTTCGACGAAGTCTCATTCGTCATCTTCAGGCTGGTGTTCTTGGCTTCATTGCTCCTGGAAGCACGAAGCCGAAAACACCAGCCTGAAGATGACGAATGAGACTTCGTCGAAACGTCGCCAAGACACTTCCAATTTTACGCGGGAGAAGACCCGAATAACCAAAGACCTACATACATACATACATACATACATACATACATACATACATACATACATACACACACACACACAATATATATATATATGTGGTGTGTATATATATATACCTGATTTTAAGTGATGAGACACCAGAGCGCATATCTCTCATCATTTAAAATCAACTACTATTTACTTAGATCATATTAACATGCATAGGAACCTAAATTATTTTTCCCCAAAATACATCATTTTGCATTGGTTTAAATGTTCATTCTCCCACATCAAAGAGATCTTATAGTCCTTCCTTCCTTCCTTCCTTCCTTCCTTCCTTCCTTCCTTCCTTCCTTCCTTCCTTCCCTCCCTCCCTCCCTCCCTCCCTCCCTCCCTTCCCTAATTGATTTTTCTCTTCTTTAATCAGTTTAATCAGCAACACAATAATTTTCTTTTTGTTGCATTCTTGTTAAGTTTTCTGAGAGATATTCATGAAAAGCCCTTAAAAGCCACATAAACATAATTGATTGGATCACTGGGTCCACAGGATCCTGTCAACACAGTCAGAGAACTCTTGAGAAATTTTTTTTGCAGAAGTTGGTTTTTGTGTATGTTTATCCTGACACTTTTTTATATAAAGCTTTTACCAACTTAGAGGAGTGAACTTTAAGATAAGAAACCAGTAATTTCCTGCATCCTCCCTTAATCCCTTAAAAAAAAAAAGATGTTACATTGACTCCTGTCCAGTCCTCTGGTACAACAGCTGATCTTCAAGTTATGCCACATGTTTTTTGTTAAAAAGATAAGTAATTTCACATCTGCATTCTTTTACAATTCCTGGGTGAGTTCCATTTGGACCTAGGAACTTGTCCCGCTTTCAATTTTTCAGCAAACTTCAGCTGCTCTCGTTTTCACTCAAACACCCTTTCTAAAATCCCCAAATTTAGTAACTGGCATCAAATAAAACTATTTAGTTGACTTTGGTATATTTTCCTTGCCTATTTTAGAACTCTTCTTGTTTTCTTGTCATCCATTGGTCTAAGCATCTCCTTAGCTGGATTCCTATTTTTGAGATATATTTAATTTGTTGTCATTTAAGTTGTTGACTTAAATCCTTAAAATGTTTTTTTTTTAATTTTTGGCATTCTCATTCCCTTTCCCCAATTTTTTTTCTTTTTTTCTTAATATAGATAAAAAGAGCAACATGTTCAAAATCAATATAAACAGTGTGTTCTCTGGTTACAATTCTTTTGTGTAACATTCATCATAGTAACAATAATAGCATTCTCCAATATTAATCTCATAATAACAGTGCTCTCCCCTAATATTAATACATATTAATTATTAATACGAATAAAAATTAATAAATTACAGTAAGCAACCTTAATAATAAAATTAATCTTTCTCTTGTAATTTTTGAAGTTCTAACTCCTGTTTCTCTCATCCAACCATCGATAGAACAGATCCCATACCTCAAAATATTCAGTGTCTTCCTTTTCTTTAATTTCAAAAGTTTATTCATTACGGCGCATTCTAAATTTTTTCTTATTATCTTTTCTTCTGTGGGGATCTCCTCGCTCTTCCAATGTTGTGGGAACACAATTCTGGCCACGTGTATTATTAAGTATACATTTCTTTTACTGTATTTGTCTGGTATGATGCCCAATAGAAATGTTTCTGGTTTTAGATCTGTATGTTCCTTTATCATCTTTTCTAGCCAGATATGTATTCTAGTCCAGTATTTTTTTGCTTTCGGACATGTCCACCACATGTGATAATACGAGCCCGGGATTTGGTTGCACTTCTAACAACTTTCCCCAAATTTTCATTCCTTTGTATTTTTCTTGATTATAGTAGGGAAAGGGTCTTATTTTTTGACAGTAGCTATACATTACTTCGTGACTGCACTTGTAATTGGACCTTAATTGTTTTGCGATACACAGTAATATAATTCAATATTCTTGAGCTTTGTTTAATACACATATACATGTATGTACATACCCACCCATCAAGAGTCAAATCACAGTGATCAAAGTCACGTCTTTTCAGCATAATGAGCGTAACAATTTTGGGCCCCTTTGTAGATTAGGTGTGCTTTGTGTTCACTACGAATCCTGCCTCTTGCAGGATGTGGACAGCAGTGATAGAATCAACTTTCTTCATTTTCAGGATATCAATAATACATATTTTAAAATTAGGGAGATGGAGGGACATGCTCTTCAGAACAGAAGTCCCTCTGTCAATGGAATGGGAGGGGACGGGAGGGGAGGGGAGGAGAGGAGAAGAGAGAAGAGAAGAGACCTTTGGGGTCTTCTAGCCCAACCCCCTTCTTAGGCAGGAAACCCTATAACATTTCAGACAAATGGTTGCCCAATCTCTTCTTTAAAACTTCCAGTGTTGGAGCATTCACAACTTCTGGAGACAAGTTGTTCCACTGATTAATTGTTCTAACCATCAGGAAATGTCTCCTTAGTTCTAAGTTGCTTCTCTCCTTGATTAGTTTTCACCCACTGCTTCTTGTCTTGCCCTCAGGTCCTTTGGAGAATAGCTTGATTCCCTCTTCTTCAGGGTAGCTCCTGAGATACTGGAAGACTGCTATCATGTCTTCCCTAGTCCTTCTTTTCATCAGACTAGACGTACCCAGTTCCAGCAACCATTCTTTATATGTTTTAGCCTCAGGTCCCCTAATCATCTTTGTTGCTCTTCTCTGCATTCTTTCCAGAGTGTCCACATCTTTTTTACACTGTGGCGCCCCAAACTGGATGCAGTATTCCAAGTGTGGCCTTACCAAGGCATTATAAAGTGATATCTTCATGTGATCTTGATTCTATCTCTCTGTTTATGCAGTCTAGAACTGTGTTGGCTTTTTTGGCAGCTGCTGTACACTGCTGGCTCATATTTAAATGGTTGCCCACTAGGACTCCCGAGATCCCTTTCACAGTTAGTACTATTGAGCGAGGAACCATCTATCCTTTACCTATGTATTTTGTTTTCCTTGCATAAATGTAGAACCTTAGTTTTTTCACCATTGAGTTTCATTTTGTTCAATACCGCCCAATGTTCAAGTCTGTCAAGATCCTTCTGAGCCTATCTTCTGGAGTGTTGGCTATTCCTGCCAGCTTGGTGTTATCTGCAAATTTGATGAGTTCCCCATCTATCCCCTCGTCCAAGTCATTGATGAAGATGTTGAAGAGTACTGGGCCTAAAACAGAGCCTTGGGATACCCCACTGCATGCTTCCTTCCATGTAGATGCAGTTCCATTGAGGGCTAATGAAATCGTGCTCTATTAAATGAATAAATTACTAGTTGTCATTTTTTACAGTATGCCTTAGAATCATTTGGGCTGGCACCAAAGATGATCAATAGAAAAATATCACTCAGTGGACAACCTCTCATTTAAGTGATTCTCATGGAGACCAGTTTTTTGGCTTTTTTGATTGTCTTCTTTTATCCATTTCCTGTAAAATGGGGCCATCTTTAGTGGCAAAGCATGGACGATACACTGTATATATCAATCTATATAAATTTAATATGTGCTAATGATCAAATATTTGTGCCTCTTCCCCCTTCTGGAATAATTTGGATTTGTGGCAGAAATACAAAGTAAGACCCCTACTGAACAATAACATCATTTTTTCTCAATACGTGGCCTTCATTTTCATAGTTTTTGTAGACTAGGGTAATTTTACACAGGGCTTGAGTTTGAGCGTCATTGTTTAATGCAGCTAATAACGAATTGAAATGAGGGGAGGGGGGTGTCTTACATTTGCATGCTTCTCCTTTTCTTATGTGGCTGAGAGTATTTTTATGTCCATTAATCCCAACTTCCTGGGATAATTGTGGACCAAAAACTGTGGTTGATATTAATATTAGTTTAAGTATGCCAAGGATGGAAACTATTATTTTGCAAAATTCCCTGGGTGTCCTCCAGATCTGTGGGACGTATCTGGAACAAGTCAGAGTGAATAAATCACAGTGTTGCGTTTATAAAAATGTGATGCTAATATCAAAGAAACTACGTTACAGCTTGGTTTAGTAGCTGTCCGAAGAGCAACAGTGTATGAACCCAACAAAGATCATTCTAAAGGAGAAGACAGATAAGTTATGGGAAACTTCCAAACTCATTGTAACTATATAGGAGGAACAGCGTGAGAGCCGAAGTCTCCCTGTGAAATTACTCGTGTTTTAAGGTAAATATTAAATTAGAATTTTAACGCCACTTCAGCCCATGGATTAGCTTCTTTCAGACCCTCCCATGCATACATCCTGTGTTCCTAAGGAATATAGATAATTTTTCTACTTTTCACGCAGGACGTAATTAACTTGCTTTTCCACAAAATTTTTACTACAAAATGTGATGGCTTTAAGAAGGGATGGGATAATTTAATGAAGGACAAGTCCTTGAGGTCTGGTAAAGATTCATTGAATTGGGAGGGCGGGGCAGCGTATTTACAAAACCCCGGTTTGTAGAGCAAAAATGGCGAAGGTGGGTTTGTTTCTACTTCATTGCTGGACTAACAGAATTTCACAAAATTAGAAGATCAGAATCCGTCAGAATTCTGTTAAACAGAAGATTGGGTCTTGACCTAATCCATCCAGGTTTTTTTGTTTTTGTTTTTGTTTTGTTTTGTTTATATTTATAAAAAGGAAAATCTGATCCACCTCATTGTCGACCAACAGTTCTTGGCAAATTACTGTATTTTTGGGAGTATAAGACGCACCTCTTCCCCCCCTAAAAGGGAGTGAAAATTTAGGTGCGTCTTATACACTGAATGTAGCCCTGCCCACCCACTGGCTCCCACCCTTTGGCCTCTGCTTCTCAGCAATTTACCTCCTTGCAGCAAGAAGAAACAGCTCCTTTCAGCTTCAGCACAGCCTAATTAACACAGGTTGATTGGATCGGACTCCTGACTCTCAGCTGTTTTGCTCTCAGCTGTTTTGTGGGGGGGCCTCTGCTGCTTGCTGCAAGGAGGTAAATTGCTGGGAGCAGATTTTTTTTCTCCTTATGCTAATCAAGCTATGCTGAAAACGAAAATGAAAGTAGAGCAGGCTGTTTGCTGTTTGCTGCAACGAGGCAAAATTGCTGGGAGGCAGAGGCAGATTTCTTTTTCTTCTTTTCCTCACCAAAAAAGGTAGGTGCGTCTTATACTCCGAAAAATACGGTAAATATAAAGCATTTGAACTAGAAGCAAGTGATTTCGCAGGAAATTACTCTCCTGATTAGCAAGCAAGATCTGTGTTGGGCTTTTAACTGTCACTGAGTAGTGTTTAATTTCACAGGACTTCGTCAGATGCCATGCTTCTAAGCACTCCATTTTGCAATGTTTAAATTAAAATTAAAACTCTTTTTTTAAAAAAATTATTCAATGCCAGCCATAGGCCGTGCAGATCGCTGGAGAAGCCTATCATAAAATGACAACACAGATAGTCCTCGAGTTACAACAGTTTGCTTAGTTACAAGGGCGCTGAAAAAAGTGACTTATTTTTCACACTTAACGACCGTTGCAACATCCCCATGGTCACGTGATTTATATTCGGATGCTTGACAACTGACTCACATTTATGACGGTTGCAGTATCCCGGAGTCTTGGGATCGCCTTTTGCAACCTTTGGACAAGCAAAGTTAATGGGGAAACCAGGTTCACTTAAGAACCGTGTGGCTAATTTAACAGCTGCAGTGATTCACTTAACAGCGGTGGCGAGAAAAGTCATAAAATGGGGGCAAAAAAAATAACGTAACAAATTTCTCCCTTTGCAACATATATTTTGGGCTCAAGTGTGGTCGAAAGTTAAGGGCTATCTCTAATTGCTTCACGAGGAGAAGTTATAAAGTAATTCCTACTAGTGTCAATCTGAAAATATTATACAGCCATAGATCTGGCATTATATCCACCAGGGAAGGAGTAAAACAGGAGTGTATTGGGGGCCTAATTCTGCTCTAACCTAATTTTTAATGCCCTTACCAGGAGTCTGCAAACCTTAAACACTCAAAGAGCCATTTGGACCAATTTCCCACAGAAAAGAAAACACCGGGAGCCACAAAACCTGGATGGGCGTGGCCAACTCGATGTCACTCACTTCCACCAGTCACATAACCGCCCCTAGCCACGCCTACCCAGCCAGCTGTTAGGGCAGAGAACCAATTGTTAAAAAACACTGGAAACCACAAAACCCTTTTGACATCTCTCTCTCTTCCCTCCCTCCCTCCGTATCTCTTTATGTCTCTGCCTTGGCCGCTTCTCCATCCCCTACCATCGCCCTTCTCAGGCCAGGCGAGGAGTGACTGGGAGGGGAGGGCGAGGGGCAGATCCAGACAATGGTGGGATCCTCCGACAGTGAGTCACAACAGAGGGCCCAAAGAGCCGCATTGCCTCCAGAGCCACAGGTTGCTGACCTCTGGCCTTTACATTGATGTTCCTATTCTTGTGGCGCACTGCATTGGTTGCTCTAGCACCGTTATCAAGTATAGGTCAGTGTTGATATGCCGGTTTCCGTGTCGTTTTTGGTTTCTACTTGCTGTTTCCGTAGCGGTCAGGTACTGATAAGGTAGAGTTGTTAGCCCTACCCCTAACCCTTCTCCTGTATCCGGGCTTGGGACCAGCAATGGGGGCTGCTGAGATACTCCATCCACCCAGTGCCCACAACAAGCGGAGTTATCTTGCTGCTTGCTGCCCTATGCGTTTCATGCCAAAGGAATTATATACCACAGCTTATTTTACCACTCATCTACAATTAAAAGCTAACTGCTTCCAATCCTTTATATGTTCTCAATATGTAAATCAAAGGTATCTTTTGATTTTTTGGGGGATCTTATTATCTTCATGAATAGTCCAAACAAAACTGACTGTGTTTATTTTGATTTCCTGTTTGCTTGTTTTATCCATTTGTATAAACAATAGATTCAGAAGTTTCTGATCTTTGAGCCAAGAATAACAGAGTTGGAAGGGACCTTGGAGGTCTTCTAGTCCAACGCCCTGTCAGACAGGAAACCCTATAGAATTTCAGACAAATGGTTATCCAGTCTCTTCTTTAAAACTTCCAGTGTTGGAGCATTCACAACTTCTGGAGGCAAGTTGCTCTACTGATTAATTGTTCTAACTGTCAGGAAATTTCTCCATAGTTTTAGATTGCGTCTCTCCTTGATTAGTTTCCATCCATTGCTTCTTGTCCTGCCCTCAGGCGCTTTGAAAAATAGCTTGATTCCCTCTTCTTTGTGGCAGCCCCTGAGATATTGGAACACTGCTATCATGTCTCCCCTAGTCCTTCTTTTCATCAAACTAGATATGCCCAGTTCCTGCAACCGTTCTTCATATGTTTTAGCCTCCAGTCCCCTAATCCTCTTCGTTGCTCTTCTCTGCACTCTTTCTAGAGTCTTGACTTTCTAGAGTTTTTACATCGTGGGGACCAAAACTGGATGCAGTTTTCCAAGTGTGGCCTTACCAAGGCCTTATAAAGTGGTACTAACACATCACGTGATCTTGATTCTATCCCTCTGTTGATGCAGCCTAGAACTGATGGGTAGAACCATTTTACAGGATGCACGATCCATGCCCCTAACTGGTCTAAGGAATGAGTTATGAGATTTTGGCTTCTTCAGCAAAATTATATATTTTATTGTCAAAAGTTGAAGGTTCTGGTCTTTCCTAAGAAGTCAATTAAAAACAAAGGGCAAATAATGGAAATTTTTGACCAAGGCTTGATAAATATTTGAGTTGACATTCATGGATTTGGGATTATAGAACATTTAGCTAGGAGGACTTAGAGGAATGGGATTGTCTCTTCAGTTTTTCAAGTCTGAGCATGATCTCTTTCAAATACGTTGCTCTATCCAAAGAGGCCAGCTGCTTTGAGGATCAGAGATCTGTGCCTACCAAATTTTGGGCCGCACTGAAAGTATGTGTTCCAGTTTTTAGAACTTTATTTGCATTAGTACCTTAGAGTCTAGGATGGTTTACGACTGAGTTGGAAACTTGTATCTGCTTTTGTAATTTATGACTTAATCCTTTAACTTTGCTAGTCTGCCTACAAACTGTCTGGGAGGAATCCCTGAAGAAAACAAAAAAATTGGTCATGCAGGTGTCCTCATGAATACAGGTAGCCTTTGACTTACCGCCGCTTGTTTAGTGACCGTTTGAAGTTACAGTGCCTCTGAAAAAAGTGACTTACGATCGCTTTACGACCGTTGCAGCCCTCCCCACGTTCACGTGACCAAAATTCGGATGCTTGGCAACTGACTCATATTTATGACGGTTGCAGTGTCCTTGGATCAGGTGATCCTCTTTTGTGGCTTCTTGACAAGCAGAGTCAGTTAAAGCCATTGTTACTAACTTAATAACTTTCTCTTAATAACTGCCAAGAAAGAATGTGAAATGGGAGAAAACTCACTTAGCAACTGTCTTAATTAAAGATAAAGGGAAAGGTTCCCCTCACACATATGTGCTAATCATTCTGACTCTAGGGGGCGGTGCTCAGCTCCATTTCAAAGCCGAAGAGCCAGCGCTGTCCGAAGACGTCTCCGTGGTCATGTGGCCAGCATGACTCAACGCCAGAGGCGCACGGAACGCTGTTCCCTTCCCACCAAAGGGGGTCCCTATTTTTTCTACTTGCATTTTTTACGTCCTTTCGAACTGCTAGGTTGGCAGAAGCCGGGACAAATAACGGGAGCTCACCCCGTTACGCGGCGCTAGGGATTCGAACCGCTGTAACTGCCAACCTTTCGATCGACAAGCTTAATTAATTAGCAATGGAAATTTTGGGCTCGATTTTCATAAGCCGACGACTTACTTGATTTCACTGGCATTTTTTAAAGAGTGATTGCTCCCCTCCCTTTCTTCCCCAACACACACCATGGAAGTGAGTGAGTTCCAATTTTCTTAGTCTCAGAAGAGTGTAAGAATAATTGTCCACCCCTCCCATTCTTAGCTTTGAACCTTCAAAGCGCCTTGTTGAAGGCCGGTTGAGACAGAAAAATGCATTTTCCTGTATTGGCTGCAGTCTTGGAGTTATCTGGCTTAGTCATACAGTATTACAAAAATTTTATGCCAGGCAGGACTGCTATGATTTAATTACCTTTCCCCCCCCATTAGATTAGCTTTGGGCAATTTCTGAAGAAGTTGCCAGGTTCTGGGCTATTGTTTTTATGCCTTGTCAGTGAGTGACTCAGTCCTCCCAACTGGCTTTTTCTTAAGGGTGTGCTGATTTTATAGCTGTCTGTCCCCGTGTTTTGTTTTTAATGCCCTTCTGTTAGCCCACGGTTGCAGGAGAATAGTGCCAATCATCCATTTAACACATCAGAGCGGCCCACCAACCAATTTTGGGCACTGGAGAACGTGGCTCCTGTGTTTTTGAATAAGGTAATTTCAGCTGCTGTTGAGAACGGCCCTTTTTCCTCAGGGCAGGAATATTTCTCCTCAGTTCGCCTGATTGATGCTAGAAAGTTCTGCAGAACCTTTGAGCCCACCTACCCATTCCCTGTATTCACAAGAAGCTTCATGACATGTCCATAAGGACACGTCTGCATGCATGACATCCCCTTGGTCTCATCCCTAGTTTTTCTGTTGCATTTGTTTTAAAAAAAGGTCTTTCCTTTTTTTAAAACATGAAACATGTTTCAGACTCTGCCTTTTATTTGAATTCTAACAAAACAGCATGGTTGTGATTTTGAAGTATAATTGTTCATGGTGTATCATCATTCTTTGACATTAACTGAGGGCAGGCAAATGTGAGACTGTCTGATTTTTGAGGTGAAAACAGTTATTTCCATATGGCAACTGGTCTTCCTTCCTTCCTTCATGGCATGGCATGAATCATGGCAACTGGTCTTCCTTCCTTCCTTTCCTTCCTCTCTCCTTTCTTTCCGTTCTTTCTCTCATTCTTTCCTTTCTTTTTTTGTCTTTCTCTCTTTCCTTTCTTTTCCTTTCCTTCCTTCCTTCCCTCCTTCCCTTCTTCCTTCTTTCTTTCCTTTCTCTTTTTCTTTCTCTTTTTCTTTCTTTCTTTCTTTCTTTCTTTCTTTCTTTCTTTCTTTCTTTCTTTCTTTCTTTCTTTCTTTCTTTCTTTCTCTTTCTCTCCTTTCTTTCCTTTTCCTTCCTTCCCTCCTTCTTTCCTTTCCTTTCTTTTCTTTCTTTCCTTTCTTTTTTTCTGTCTGTCTGTCTTCCTTTCTCTCTCTCTCTCCCTTCCTTCCTTCCTTTCTCTCTTTTCTTTTTCCTTTCCTTCCTTTCCTTTTGTCTTTCTTTCTTTCTTTCTTTCTTTCTTTCTTTCTTCCTTCCTTCCTTCCTTCCTTCCTTTCTTTCTTCCTTCCTTCCTTCCTTCCTTCCTTCCTTCCTTCCTTCCTTCCTTCCTTCCTCCTTCCTTCCCTCTTTCTTTTCTTTCTTTTCTTTCTTTCTTTTTTTCTGTCTGTCTTTCTCTCTCTCTCTCTCTCCTTCCTTCCCTCCCTCCCTCCCTTCTTTCTTTCCTTTCTCTTTCCCTTCTTTCCTCTCTCTCTCTCTCTCTCCCCCCTTCCTTTCCTTTTTTCTTCTTTCCTTTCTTCTATCTTCTTTCTGAACCAAAAAAGAAAAGTCCAGTTGCCATTACTCAACTTTCAGACAACTCTACTTGGACACCCGAGAATCTTCATTGACAGTTCTACATTTCATGGCACAGACTTCGCACGACACAGGATCCTTCAGCAATGACTGGTAACCACCCAATCCAAACTGGCATCTGCCTGGTTCTTATTACGTGATTTTTGGTTAGCGTAGGCACACTTTGCCTTCTCCAGTTCCTCATGACTTCCCTCCGTTGCTATTTTGGGTTGGGTTGATGGACTGCCATGACGCCATAAGAGAAGCAACAGCACCACCAAAGCTGGTGGAGAAAGCTATGGACGAGAACATCTCTTAGGTAATAAACCAGGGCTTCTCTGAGAGGCCCTGGACTACCATTTTGCCCACCTATATCCTTAGAAAAGGTAGCAGGATGTTCCTAAAGTGAAGTGTAAAAGTTCGGAGGCATATCTAAACCAGTGGTGAAATACAATTTTTTTTTACGACTGGTTCTGTGGGCGTGGTTTGGTGAGCATAGTGTGGCTTGGTGGGCGTGGCAGGGGAAGGATACTGCAAAATCCCCATTCCCTCCCCATTCCTGGGGGAAGGATATTGCAAAATCTCCTTTCCCACTCCACTCTGGGGCCAGCCAGAGATGGTATTTGCCGGTTCTCCGAACTGCTCAAAATTTCCACTACCGGTTCTCCAGAACCTGCTGGATTTCACCCCTGATCTAAACCTTCTTTAGCCACTGTCCATACTGCTGGTCCTCCTTCAAGACCAGCTTGTGTTAGAGGGTGTGATTAGGGAATGTTTTCCTGTCCAACTATGACATCCCCAGCCGAAGTGGCGCAGTGGTTAGAGTGCAGTGTTGCCGGCTGCTTTTGCTGCCTGTAATTTGGCGGTTCGAATCTCACCAGGCCCAAAATTGACTCTGCCTTCCATCCTTCCGAGATCGGTAAAACATGGGGCAAGAGGTGGATTGAAACCGCTTAGAGAGGGCTGTAAAACACTGTAAAAGGACATATAAGTCTAAGTGCTATTGCTACTGTTATTTGTACCTCCACTTGTCTCAGAGCAAACCATATTAAAGAGGCTGTATGAATAGATCGATAACTAGCACTAGCCATACTGAAGGCTGTGCCAGTGCTTCTTTTAACTGGTTTAGGATTTTTTTTTAAGCATCAGAAAAGTAGCATTCAGTTCATCAACTTCCCCCCCTTTTAATTAATTCACAGGTAAGATTTGCTATACAAATCTTGCGGGTCTAACCCCTTTTTTCTATTCCATTTTCCTTTTTTGAAAAAAATGATGGTAGACTTGTTTGCTAGATGTTAATATTGAACACCAACAAAAAAAAATCTAGATTAAGAAGAAATAGGCGTAAATTCACCCCTCCCTGAAACCTAAAAGTTTAGTTGTGTTTGAAATGATATTTATTCATGTAAAGAGCCTTTCAGTTTGAGGTTCGGAATGAAAATTGTAACCATTTTTTAAAATCCATGTTACGGATAAGAATACCGTGTTTTCCCGAAAATAAGATATCCCCTGATTAGAAGCCCAATTGGGCTTTTGAGCGCATGCGCTAAAATACTCCCCCCAAAATAAGCCCTCCCTGAAAATATTTAAATGCATGCCTCGCCATTTCCACTGGTTACAGAGACCAGACAGAGCTGGAAATCAGGTAAGACGGCAAGAGGTGCCCCGTCTTGCTCCACACACCCCAAAATAATAAAACCTCCCCGAAAATAAGGCCAAGCGCTTATTTCAGAGTTCAAAAAAAATATAAGATAGGGTCTTATTTTCGGGAAAACACATTATCATTATGTCCAAGGAATGTGTTCAGTGAAATTAATGACTGCTAGTTGATTGTCATTTTCTGCATGATTTTCCTCGTCATAGGGTGGAGTTGGAGGGAAGACCTGCTTATTTTGCATGAATTTCTGATGTTCCTTGGTTAAATCAACGTATAAGCAAAGATTTAAAAACAAAAAACAAAACTTAGCATAGCTTAAAAGTGATACATCCCCAAAGGTTCAAACCTTTGTGCTTCTTTATACCAAATTAAAGCTTGATTAGCCTTAAAAAACCTGCAGTTTTGCTCCAGGGTGGATCTGATTTAAATCACGATTTAAATCACGATTTAAATCACTAGCAAAAAGGCTTGATTTAAATCAATTAGATTTAAATTATAGTTTTTAAAGAGCAACGGTCATCTCTATCCCGCAGCAGCTCCTCCTCTGACCCGCTGTTGACTCACTGACTGTCCCAATATTGCACAATATACAGCCTCATGCTACATAACTAAGCTCCATTTCATGCTGAATAAACTAAATTATTAATGGATCTTAAAGAGAAAACTAACTTTAGATAGATTTTTACTCCAAAAGGCATGTTATTAAAATAAATTTGATAAAAATAAAAAAAAATCTGATTTAAAGAAAAAAAATCTGATTTTAAAAAAAATCCAATTAAATAAAAAAAAAATCGATTTTTATCCACCCTGGTTTGCTCATTCCTTCTCCTGCACTAGGCCAAGATGCCTTGAGTTTTATATGTATTACATTTTGGGTCTGTATGAATCCAAGGTTTTTTACACATTGCCAGAAAAGTCCTTGGCAAGTCATTTTTGCAGAAGCAAAAAAAACTTCCTGCTTTTTGAATTAGTGATTGGCTTGTGCATGAGTCAAGGACTTATCCAGAGGACAAGTTTCATCAGTTTTAGCACTTCCCTGTTATTATATTACTGAAGGACTCTTAGGGCAGGGGTGTCCAATCTTGGAACTTTAAAACTTGTGGACTCCAACTCCCAGAACTGGCTGGGGAATTCTGGGAGTTGAAATCCACAGGTCTTCACATGAATTTCTATCTCTGATGCTTCCAACTTCTCTGTTTTGAACCAACTACACATTTATGCACTGATGCTAAATCTGCTTGTTATTACAGCTACTCTGAGTCAGTGGCAGGTGTTCATTTTCTCATAGGTCAACTTGATGCCTGTGTCAGCTCAGTATCTCTGTGTGTTGCTCTTGTGTGTGTATGTGTATTCTTCAAAAGCAGTTAGTATCCAGCTACATAACAAAGCTCCATTTCATGCTGAATAAACTAAATTATTAATGTATCTTAAGTAGAAAAACTGCCTTTAGACAGATTTTTATTCCAAAAGCATGTTATTAAAATAAATTTGATAAAAATAAAAAAAAATCGGATTTAAATAAAAAAAATTGCCCACGTGACACCCCTCCTGTGCGAGCTACACTGGCTCCCAGTGGTCTTCCGGGTGCGATTCAAGGTGTTGGTTACCACCTTTAAAGCGCTCCATGGCTTAGAACCCGGGTACCTACGAGACTGACTTCTGCCACCAATAGCCTCCCACCAGCCAGTCCATTCGCATAGAGAGGGCCTCCTCAGGGTGCCATTGGCTAAATTATGTCGGCTGGCGGCACCCAGAGGGAGGGCCTTCTCTGTGGGAGCTCCTGCCCTATGGAATGAACTGCCCCCGGAAATTTGTAAGATCTCCGACCTCCGTGTATTTCGCTGTGCCCTCAAGACCCTGCTGTTCCGCCAGGCCAGGCTATCAATGTAAATGATTTTAAATTGGGTGTTTTAAATTTTGGGTTTTAATTCGAGCCAAATATTTAATAATTATAATTATTTGTAATTGATGTCTGTTTTTCTGTGTTTTTAATGTGCTGTACACCGCCCTGAGTCCTTCAGGAGAAGGGTGGTATAGAAATAAAATAAAATTAAAACTAAAACTAAAACTAAAATTAAAATTATTATTATAAAAAATAGGAATATTGGTCCCCTGTCTTTATGGTTGGTTCCAGCTGGAGATTAAATGGATTTTTTTTTTAAACCGGATAATTATGTAAACGATCAGAACCGTAGAATGAACACAAAGATGCATTAACTTTAGCCTCAAACTTTCCTTTGAAGAAAAAAAAAACAACCCGAAAACAGCTGAAGCAGAAGTAATGGTTTTTATGCGAATTGCTCTCCTGCTTATAAAACTGCTAATCTGAGTCAAGCAGCCCTTAATAATAATAATAATAAAATTGGAGCTTTTCATGATTCAGGTGTCCCTCTCTGAAAGTCGGGGAGCCAGTTCTGCAGGTGGTGGAATTCTATCTGATATATAATGAAAAAAAAGAAACATAAATCCTGAAAGGTTGGTTGTTGTAGAAACCGAGCTGTGTAATAACCACAGTGGTTAAAAAAAAGAAAAAAAGAGAGAGAGAGAGAGAGATTACGGTATATAACATTTGCATGCTTTCAAATAATTAACTACTCTTTTGTGTCACCCATAGACAATTAAAAAAAAAAAGAATAAAATTAAAAATAAGGGCTTTCCCGAAAGCCAGCAAATTGCCGCACTACAGGCATGTGTTTCAGATTATTGCGTAAGGCCCTGTTGTTTGCCTGCCAGCATTTTAATGCCTTGGCTTGTATGAAAAGAGAGATTTCCATAGTAACCGGAACTTCAGCTGGGAAGATGCAATGAGCCCAAAGCAGAAATCTTAACTTTTGGTTTCTCTGCATGTCTTTGCATCGGTTGTGTGTTTGCCAAGAACTCTGCAAGTTTTCATTTGCAACGGGAGTTCTTTGATACCAGAGGAGTGACGATTGTGGGTTTTTTTAAAAAAAAATTTTTTTTATTATTATTGTCCTGGAATTTTCCGTAAAATGGGTGACTCTGGAAAACACATGATGATTTTGCTTGCGAGTTCTCAAAGCCTGTTTTTGCAGCGTTGCAATAAAGATTGACCTGATGAAAAGCAATCAGGTGGCAGTCCTTCGTTTTGCAATAGTATACGCAATAACTCTGGAAACCGTCAGCTTGCATTATTACAGCTTTTTTATTTCTAGAAAGAAAAAAAGAAAACCCTGTTTTTTTCCTTTTGAGCCTTGTTTTCTTTCTGGGTCATAACTTGGCTCCTTGTTCCTGCGTCACAGCTTGTTTTGAGTTTTCAGTCACGTTCATGGGCCTGTTTAAGTGTTCTTTTATAAGCCTTTTGAAAAAAGCGAAAGGCCCCCACAATGGGAGGCGAGGGGGATCTTTTTTAATTCCTTGGAAACGCCACAAGTCTCGGCTTTTGTAACCAAAGCTGGAAATATTTTAAAATAAACCCCGTTGATACATGGGTAATCCATGAAAAATAAACGGTCTCTTTTTGCTTGTATATATTTAGGAAAGTAACACAGTGTCATACGTATCTTTCCATTTTCCCCAAATTCAGCTTTTTTAAAAAAAAACTGGGTTTTTTTCCTTGTTCCTTTAAAATTGCTGGATGCTTTAAATCTCTAATTTATTTGGGGAAAATATAGATAGTCCTTGACTTACAACACTTCATTTAGTGATCGCTCGAAGTTACATTACTGGAAATAAAGTGTTGTAGGATTGTTTTTTACACTAACTACCATTGAAGCATCCCCATGGTCACGTGATCAAAATCCAGATGTTTGACAACTAACTCAACTTGATGATGGTTGCAGGGCCCACAATTAGCTTTTGTGACATTTTGTTGAGCAAAGTCAATGGGAAAGCCTTAACAACTGTCTCACTTACCAACAGAAATGTTGGGCTCAGCTGTACAAGAGTGGCCGTATTTGTGGAAACCTTTTTGGAAAAGTGTATTTTCTAAAACTAGCTAATAACATCACTTTTCTTTGGAGTAGTACCATAAAATTATATATCAGTGGAAAGATCATTTAATCAAGAATGTAATGCAAGAACTTTTTTGAAGGATTTGCTATTAGAATAGCAGTTACAGTATAAAAAAGAAAAGTGAAACACGTAGAAAAAAATGAGATATACAAAAATGATCACCATAGAAAAAACGAGATATACAAAAAGGATCCCCATGTCAGTTAATACTTAGTTGGGTAACCTTTAGCAAGAATTACGGCCTTACAACGTCTTCCCATGGAGTGAACCAAGTCTTTTAGTTCTACAGCTGTTATAATGTCAATAATATCAAACCAAGATTGAACAATTGCTTTTATTAACTGGGTTTTATTGCTGGGTCGCTTCTGACTAACAAGTTTCTTGAGTCAGCTCCATAGATTTTCAATTGGGTTAAGGTCTGGGTTATTCCCAGGCCATTCCAGCAGTGGAATAGGATTATCTTGAAACTCAAAAAAAAAAAAAAGTGTTATTAGCCATCAAACCTCAAAAATACACTTTTCCCAGGAGGTTTCCACCATTTTGGTCACTACTGTAAGTGTACAGGAGTCTTAAAACCTGGTTTACATGTCTTGGTAAACATCTTCGCAGTATCGCTTGGATATTGTTCCAAGAGCTTTTTTTACCCTCTGTATGCCAATCTATTCTTCTGCATAGTCTTTCAAACCCAATCGTTATTTTCTCCAACTGACTTTCTGCAATTGTGCCATGGCGCCTTTTAAGAGTCTCTAGCAACAAATGACGTAATCCAGAGGGCCCCCCCAACCTTTGGGGAGGGGGGACTGGTTCCATGGAGAGAGGTTTTTCCATGTACCAGAAGGGACATGGGTTTCACATGCTGCCTGCATCCCGTGGATGGGGCTTCTCTTGTTTGCGCGGCCCGGTTTCTGGCATGCCACAGGGACCGGTGCTGGTCCACGGACCGGGGAACCCCTGGGGTAATCTATGCTTTCATCCCTCATTTTCCTTAATTGGCATTTGGCATTGTTTGAAATACATTTCATTTTGGTTTTGATGGCATCATTTTGCAGGGCTAGTCCTTGAGCTTCCATGGCTCCTTAGTGTTCTAGGTTCAATTAAAATTCTGTTAAATTTTAATCTGCTTTTCCTTCAGAATTGTGCTTAAAGTGGTTTTGCTTTGCTTGGGTCCATCCAGCTTTGAATTATTTCCTCGTATTACCAACACAGCTAGTATGTGACTTGCAACCATTCATTTACCAAGTTTGTTTGTTTGTTTGTTTGTTTATTTATTTTATTGAATTTGTAAACTGCCCTTCTCCCGAAGGAGCAGGGCGTGAACAGCCAAAATTAAAAACATACAATATAAAAATTAAGATAAGTTAAGAATAAATTAAATCAATTGGCCAGTTCGTTTAAAACCCTCTATCTATACAAATTTAAAACTAACCCATAAAATCATTTTAGGGCAGCCCAGCTTGCTGAAATAAAAAAGTCTTCAGGGCCTTGCAGAAAGAACGGAGATCTGCTATTTGTCGTATTCCGGGGGGTAGCTCATTCCAGAGGGCAGGTGCCCCCACAGAGAAGGCTCTCCCCCTGGGGGCCACCAGCTGGTATTGACTAACCCACGGCAGCCTGAGGAGGCCCTTTCTGTGAGAGCGTATTGGCCGATGGGAGGTTATCGGTTGCAGAAGGCAGTCTCGTAAGTACCCTGGCCCTAAGTCATGGAGCGCTTTAAAGGTGAGAACCAGCACCTTGAAGTGCACCTGGAAGACAACTGGGAGCCAGTGCAGCTCGTGCAGGAGAGGTGTCATATGGGAGCGCCATGCAGCTCCCGTAATCACCTGCGCGGCCGCATTCTGGACCAGTTGGAGCCTCCGAGTGCTCCTCAAGGGGAACCCCATGTAGAGAGCATTGCAGTAGTCTAGGCGAGAAGCGACGAGGGCATGAGTGACTGTGCATAAGGAGTCCTGATCCAGAAAGGGACGCAACTGGTGTATCAGGTGAACCTGATTAAAAAGCTTTGCCTGATACGCTAGGCGAATCTTTTCGGCACTGAAAAAAGTGACTTATGACTCAGACCTAAGTCCATCACAACATCCCCATGGTCACAATGTTCCAAAATTCAGGCACTTGGCAACTAGCCCACACTTCTGATGGTTCTGTTCTGAGCCAGCCTTAGCAGAAGCAAGAAACAAAACTCTTTGGCACGAAAAACTCCTCTTTATTTACCTCTTGTGAATGAATGGCCTTCACCCACCAAAAAGTCCAAGCAACAGTCCTGCAAGGAGTTAAATGCATCAACAGACCATATTAGTTCCTTGCGGACAATTACAAGATGGGGAGCTCCCAACCGAAAGGCTGCAAATTAAGTTCTGGTAAGCAGTCTTCGATGCACGAAACACAATGAGCAATATCTTCAGAAATACGAACTGTTGCCTCCTACAACAACCACTCCCCTTTCCTTCTGTTTATTCCCCAGCCAGGGAGGGGGCCATTCAGCGTCCACCTTTGCTTTGCTTCCCGAGTTGACTTCTTGTCCTCCGTTGTTCCCTTCTCTAACTGCGCATACACACATCTGGAACAGGCCCCAGCTGTTCTTCCTCCACACTCCTATCAGCCTCCAAGGCAGTTGCCTCTCCGGTGGCTGGGAAATGTTGGACGGCCCTGGCTCTATCTCTGTGTCCAACGCGGAGCATCCATCAGACTTCCCCAGACTTCAGAACTGGCCCAAGTTCTTCCCCAACCTCCTCATTGTCCGATGCTGCCGCCAGCTCTGCTGGCAGCTGGCGAGCCACAACAGGTTGCAATATGCTGCGGTTATTTGCAACCTTTCCATTTCCAGCAAGCAAAGCCCATGGGGGAAGCTGAATTGACTCAATGACCCTGTGATTAACAACTGAAGTGATTCGCTTAACAACTGTGGCAGAAAAGGTCATAAAATTGGCTGTGACTCACTGAACAACTGCCTTCTTTGGCCACAGAACTTCTGCTCTCAGTTATGAGTCATGTTTTAATGCCATTTCCTGGAAGGACCTCTGCTTGCTCGGTCAAATACCGAGGCCTGCCAGTCAACTATTTTCGGTTTTTCTTGTTTTACAGATCTTCTTTATAAACTTAAGTGGGTTTGTCTACCAGTGCCTGATGCAATAATTCAGACTGTTTTGTTTTATTGTTTGCAGTACTCTTCTATTATATTTAATCTGTGGCTGTCACTTCTTGGCTGACGTACACAAGTGATGATAATTGGTTTCTTTGTATTCTAATAAATATTGGTCAGTTGGGCTTGAGTCCAGCTAATTATCTCTGCCCAGTGTATTTGATTTAGAGACTGCCCAAGAGGTTGTTCCACTAACCATATTTCTATCATTTACCGTATTTTTCAGAATATAAGATGCACTGGAGTATAAGAGGCATCTTAGTTTTTGGGGAGGAAAATAAGAAAAAAGCTGATTGGTGGGTGGATCGGCCTCCCGGAATACCACCAATCAGCTGTTCCTAGAGGTGAATTTTAGCAACAGGATCATTGGTTGTGAGCTTTTTTTTTCTGCCATTGAAAGCCTACGAAACAAAGCTTCAGAAAAAAAGGTTTTTTTTCCTGAAGTTTCTTTCAGAGGCTTTTTTTCTGAAGGACTATCTGTACTCCTTTCAATCTCCTGTCTTTGATATTGGTATGTAGATTAACTTCTTCTGATCTGTTGGTTATTGTGACATTCTCCAGATTTGTTAACATAGTTTGGTTAGAACATTTACTGATTTTTCTTTTGTTGCTTGCCATATTATTAAAGCCTTTCAGAGGCTTTTTTTTCTGAAGCTTTTTTTCTGAAGCTTCTTTCAGAGGCTTCTTTCAGCCTCTGAAATCTCTGTTTGCAAGGCTGGGTGGGGTTACATTCAGAGTATAAGACGCACCCAGATTTTCACCCTCTTTTTTGGGGAGAAAAAGGTGCGTCTTATGCTCCGAAAAATACGGTAGTCTAGATTTTATACTAGTTGTCTTTTTAACTTGGTCAATCAGTAAATCGACTACGCTCAACATGTCGCCCTCAATGGAATTTCATCTACTACATGGGAGAGTAACCTGCGGTGGGATAATCTTGAGAGTTATATACTGCCATAGTAATAAAGTGACCGTTACAACAGTGTGAAAAGAAATGGAACATCAGCACCAGGGTCAAGCAATAATCACTATAGAAAACAAGGCAAAACATTTAGATACCGTATTTTCCGGCGTATAAGACGACTGGGCGTATAAGACGACCCTCCTCAGAGCCATTTAAGGCTCGTCTGCCTGGTTACAGGAGAATGAGACCCGGCGTATAAGACGACCCCTGACTTTTGAGAAGATTTTTGTGTGTTAGAAAGTAGTCTTATACGCAGGAAAATACAGTACATTTTCTAATCTATTAAGCTGAGCTTAAAGTGGTTTTTATTTATTTATTTTTTTTGCAACTCTTACAGTAACGTATCTCAAACAATCGTTATCAAAAGGTACATAGCAAGAGAGTCCCTTCCAGGAAAACGTCATTAAAACATGACTCACAAACTTTAATGCCACATGGAGAAATTGTGCTACTTCATAACTCACTGGGACAAAGATGACTGCCGTTTCAAGTGTCCTGAAATCAGCCAAAAATTAATTCCAAAGAAAAGAAGAATAGATTTTTTTTTTTGAGAGAGAGGGGGGTGGGACAATATGTTGCTACAATTTGTTGCTACAAGCCTAGCCAAGGGAAACTGAGGAACATGTACTCTACTTACATGCCGTACAATATAAATATAGGCAAAACTAGGCAAATATTTGTAAAGGCACTTTAAAATTGGGACACAGTGTTAATATTTGTGTACCCCGAAAACCTTATTCACTTCAAGAAACTTGGGAAACAAGTGTTCCATTTGGATCAGATGAAATTTCAATTATTTTTTCCCCCTTTCCGCAGTAGCCAATCTTATTTATTTACCGTATTTCATCATTCTAGCCGTTCCATTGCAGGATGAAGGCTTCTTCCGCATGTTTTCAACCAGTATTCACCGCGAATTAAAAACTTGGTTATTCAAGTTCCCCGACCTGGACTAATGGGGTTTTAAGGGTTCTAAATTTTAGTGGGTCTAATCAGATTTTAACTTTCTATTATGGCTTTGTGAATTTTATTATAGTGAGCTGCCCTGAGTCCATTGGAGATAGGGAGGTATATAAGCCAAAGAAAGAAAGAAAGAAAGAAGGAAGGAAGGAAGGAAGGAAGGAAGGAAGGAAGGAAGGAAGGAAGGAAGGAGAAAGAAAGAAAGAAAGATGGTCCTGAACTTCCTTTTGCCAATTGGGCCTGCCATACTTGCTGACGTGGCTGGTCCGTCTTGTTTTAGGCCTCTTTTGTGGAGGCTTTTGATTAAGTGGGATCCATTCCTTGGTCCACCTGCCATCCGTTCTTCTTGCTCCGTGACCAGCCCGTTTCCATTTCATTCCTTTTACTCTCTTGATGATACCCTTTTGCTTGTCCTCTAATCCAGGGGTCAGCAACCCGTGACTCTGGAGCCGCATGTGGCTCTTTCATCCCTCTGCTGTGGCTCCCTGTTGCTGGTCGGCTCCACAGTTGATAGGGCTTTCGGTTGGGACAGGTAGAGGAAAAAGGATGCCGTGCTAGGAGGAGACTCTATAGTGGGGGAACCGACTTTCAGTCAGCAGAGGAAAAAGGGCGCCACACTAGGAGGAGACTGATGGGGAAACTGGACTTCCGGTCGGCTCCAGAATTAAATGGGGGCTTCCAGTTAGGACCTTTGTGGCTCTTTGAGTGTTTAAGGTTGCCAACCCCTACTCCGTGTGCAGGTCTTTCTATCTTGTCTTCTGATGCTGAGCATGTGTCTTTCCATGACTTTTTGTGTCCCTCGTCGCTTTTGTATCGATTGTGAGGTTAGTGTCCCACGTTTCACCGCCGTATGTTAGAACACTGATCGAAAACTTTTCGGGCGTAGTGGGAAGTTGTTCTTGGATATTTATTTATTTATGCCTGCAGTGTCTCATTGACTTGATTATGGGTGTTTAATTTTGCGCCTGTATAGTTTCTTCATTGGTTTTGATCTTAAAAGTAGGTCTTAAATTGATTTTACAACAACAACAACAACAACAAATGTTTATCAGCATTTTCCTTCTTCCGGTGTGCATCTTGTAGAAAAGCAAATCGCTTTAGGATTAGATTGGCTGCAAAGAGCTACGGTGGCACAGTGGTTAGAATGCAGTATTGCAGGCTAATTCTGCTGACTGTTAGGAGTTCGATCCTGACTGGCTCAAGGTTGACTCAGCCTTCCATCCTTCCAAGATCGGTAAAATGTGGACCCAGATTGTTGGGGGGCAATAGGCTGACTCTGTAAACCACTTAGAGAGAGCTGTATAAGCACTGTGAAGTGGTATACAAGTCTAAGTGCTATTGCTATTCCTCTCTGGATTTAGCGTCCTGCAAATAATTTATATCTACATCCTAAATTTTATTCACAGTGAGAATTGATAGCGGTGCTGAATTTATTCTTTTTAATTTGGGAGCAAGTCAGAATTTTCAACATGCTTGAGCATCATGGAATTGGCTCGGAAGGCAACAAGACTGTAAGGAAAACTTGCTGCTCATGTTGGCTCCATGGGTGAATCAGAGCCAGTTTGGTCAACTGCCATGATGGCGAACCTTTGGCATAGGTGGCACGCGGAGCCATATCTGCGGGCACGCGAGCCGTTGGCTAATTCAGCTCCAGCATTCATGCTGACTTTTGGCTGGCCTCACCCATGGGTTCCCTCCCAGGAGTCTCCACGCGGACCATTTTGGTTGCCAGGTAAGTACAAGGCTCGGGCAGAAGCTCTGGGAGGGTGTTTACAGCCTCCGGGGGGTGGGGAAAGCCGTTTTTGCCCTCCCCAGGCTCCAAAAAAGCCTCTGGAGCCATGGGATGGTGAAAAATGGGCCTACTAGGCTTACTGGAAGTTTGGAAATGGGCCGTTTCTGGCCTTTGGAGGCTTCAGGGAAGCCTGCTAGGCCCAAAATGGTGTGTGTGTGGGGGGGTTCATGTGCAGGGGACATAGTAGGATCGTGCGTGTATGCACAGGGGGGGCACGTGGGGGGGCATTAAATTATGGGTGTGGGCAAGTGTGTGCATGACCTCCGTGCTCCCCCCACTTTTGGCACGCGATGGCAAAAAGGTTAGCCATCCCTGGTCTAATGGTTAAATCACCAGTCTGGAAATTGGGAGGCCATGAAAGCTGGCTGAGTAACTTTGGGCCAATCACCAGGAGACGGTGAATTCTAGTCACGCCTCATCCATGAAAGCTGGCTGGCTGACTTTAAGGTTAGTCCCTATCTCCCAGCCCATCTCACGGGCTTGTTGTGGGGGAGAATAAAAGGAGAAAGGAATTTTATGTATGTATCTTTGCCTTGAGTTACTTTTTAATCTAATTAAATAAACTTCCTGTTCTGGACCATGTTCAAGAGCTGCTCAGGAAAGAGCTAATTTTCCTATGTCATCCTTGAGTTAACAGAGTGTAAATCACTGCAATCAAGTTTATCTTCTGAGTAGGGATGCACCTGTGTTACCCAGCTGTTCTTGACACTGATGCTTCCTTAATGGAAGAGAGAAATTTACAGATGCTAAAATCTCACCCCTGAAAGCACTAGCCTTGCTGCCTTATCTGAATTCCCGGCTTCACTTTATTGTTTTACATCTACTTCTTTACAACCTAGAACAACAGGGCCTGCAGGAAAGTTTAAAAGATAGGAGAAATATATGTATTTTAAACAGGAATTTTTTCGAATAGGAATTTCATAGTACCCCAAGGTTTTATAACTGAAACTTATATTTTTTTAATCTTACCTGCAAATCAAATCTTGCAGTTATCGAGTTTGTTCTGAATTTTGAATTTATAATTCTCCTTTATCAGTAATGCTGCTGTCCAGCATCTATTTATTTAACAGAAAAGATATATCTACAGGCTTCAGTTTTGCCTCTGGAATCAGCAACTTCTCTGCCTTATCTGAGTTCTCTTGATTTTTAATTGCAGATCTAAGTTCACATATAATGGCATTGTCAATCTACTGGCATATGTTTTTAAATACATCTGATGCCAAAATGAATATTTAGGATAACCTGAGAAAACTTTAGACTAACTACCTGACTCCTGAAACAATATTGATTGATGCTATCCGTGGTAATATTGAGTGATGATATATTAGTTTAATCGAAATTGTGCCTATATTCAGTGGTGAGACAGCTCTTCGTTTTTTAAACATCTCTCTGCCTTCTTTTAGCTTGACTGTATTCTTAGCAAGGTTATATTCACTATTTTAGTAGATGCTTGATTGATTGATTGATTGATTGATTGAATTTCTATACTGCCCTTCTCCCAAAGGACTCAGGGCGGTGAACAGATTAAGATCTCATATACATATAAATATATTTTATAAACAGTAAATAATAAATTGAGTCAACTTGGTGTATCTACTAAGACCTTGGCATAGAATTTTGATGTTTATGCTAGCCCTGCTTGTTGAAATAGAAAGGTCTTCAGGACACGTCGGAAAGTGCGAAGATCTGGGATTATTCGTATTCCAGGTGGTATTTTGTTCCAAAGCGTAGGTGCCCCCACAGAGAAGGCTCTCTCCCTTGGAACTACTAGATGACATTGTTTTAATGATGGAACTATGAGTAGGCCTACTCTGTGAGAGCGTATTGGTTGGTGGGAGGTTATCGGTTGCAGCAGGTGGTCTCGTAAGTACTCAGGTCCTAAGCCATGGAGCACTTTAAAGGTAAGAACCAACACCTTGAAGCGCACTCAGAAGGCCACCGGAAGCCAGTGCACCTCGCGTAGAAGAGGTGTTACATGCGAGCACCATGTTGCTCCCATAATTACTCGCGCAGCCGCATTCTGGACCAGTTGGAGCTTCCGGGTGCACTTCAAGGGGAGCCCCATGTAGAGAGCATTGCAGTAGTCAAGTCGGGAAATGACGAGGGCTTGAGTGATTATGCGTAATGAGTCCCGGTCTAGAAAGGGA
Source organism: Masticophis lateralis (assembly GCA_030761175.1). Taxonomy (NCBI): domain Eukaryota; kingdom Metazoa; phylum Chordata; class Lepidosauria; order Squamata; family Colubridae; genus Masticophis; species Masticophis lateralis. The sequence goes on along the minus strand of JAUDYJ010000007.1, from coordinate 10,009,552 downwards.
CGCAATTGGCGAATCAGGCGAACCTGATAGAAAGCTCCTCTGGCCACGGCTGTTATATGATCTTCTAAAAACAGTCGTGCATCCAGGAGGATGCCTAAATTGCGAGCTTTCTCTGTGGGGGTCAATGACTCATCCCCAATAGTTAGTGATGGGACTAACTGGCTGTACCGGGACGCCGGTAGCCACAGCCACTCAGTCTTGGAAGGGTTGAGTCGAAGCCTGTTTCTTCCCATCCAGACCTGTACGGCCTCAAGGCACCGAGACATCACTTCAAGGGCATCATTGGGGTGGTTTTTGGTGGAGATGTACAGCTGAGTGTCATCAGCGTACAGATGACATCGCACCCCAAAACCACGGATGATCTCGCCCAACGGCTTCACATAAATGTTGAACAGGAGAGGCGAGAGGACCGACCCCTGTGGCACCCTGCAAGTAAGGGGCTTCGAGGTCAATCTCTGTCCACCTGTCAACACTGACTGCGACCTGTCAGAGAGGTAGGACGAGAACCACCGTAATACGGTGCCTCCCAGCCCCAGCCCCTCCAACCGGTGTAGCATGATACCATGATCAATGGTATCAAAAGCCGTTGAGAGATCTAATAGGACTAGGATAGAGGAACATCCCTTATCCCGAGCCCGCCAGAGATCATCAACCAATGCGACCAATGCTGTTTCTGTGCTGTATCCAGGCCTGAAGCTGGACTGGAACGAGTCTGGAACTCAGAGGAGTTCCATAAGATAGTTTGTCTTTAAGTTTGATACCCTCTTTAATAGCTGAGCTATAGTTACAACATAGGGACATGGTGGCTCAGTGGCTAAGACACTGAGCTTGTCGATCGAAAGGTCGGCAGTTCAGCAGTTCGAATCCCTAGTGCCGCGTAATGGGGTGAGCTCCCGTCACTTCTCCCAGCTTCTGCCAACCTAGCAGTTTGAAAGCACGTTAAAAATGCAAGTAGAAAAATAGGGACCCCCTTTGGTGGGAAGGGAACAGCGTTCCATGCGCCTTTGGTGTTTATCCATGCCGGCCACATGACCATGGAGATGTCTTCAGACAGCGCTGGCTCTTTGGCTATGAAACGGAGATGAGCACCGCCCCCTAGAGTCAGGAACGACTAGCACATATGTGCGATGGGAACCTTTACCTTTACCTATATAGTTACCAGTTAGAAATCAACATGAACATTCTGGCATATATTAACAAGTAGGGCTGCATTGATTTCAAGAACAGTCTATCTTCCTATTGCATAATTTGCCTTGCGGGTAAGTGAATTTTGAAGACATGGTTGAAAGTAAAACTTTACTAAAAGAGGAAGCACACCCTCTTGGCAATTTGCAGTTTGATTTGGTGGTGGCGGAGCTGCAGGAATCAAGAAACCTCTGGGGTTGACTGAGCAGTTATTTAAAAACATTTCTACAGGAAGAAATGACAAATGCAAAATTAAATTTTTCTTTCTTCAAAAGGACACTTCTCCAGGAGCCGCCCCTACCATGTAGAATAGTTGTGCAAAACCCGTAGCATATCACTGATATTTGGAAATAGATGATATATTATTTTTAATGTAGCTTTCCTTGATGAGTTTAATATATGAGACCTTCTTATTCGTTACAGTTTGCTTCTTAGTATTTTGCGAATAGAACTTGTTTAGTCAAATCATTGCCTTGTTACTGTGTAATTTCAAAATATATTCTGTAAATCTTTGTGTTCAAAAAAATGAAGGTAGTATCTTTTCAGAATATACATAATATACATGGATATACATGGATGATTCCCAGCAAATCAGGATTGACAGTTTATTGTTATATTGTGATAAATAGTGGCACAAAAACAATCTCTTGTTTTAGAAGTTAATCCAGGGCATAGTCCACAATCTGGGAGGAAGGATGGATGATATATCTATATATATATAAATGCGAAAACCACTCACACCATAATCACGAAATCTCAAGAAACCGTAAAGCCTACAAACTTGAAATTTGGCACTTTCGTTCCTCTTGGCTTCTAGGTGCTCGCTAAGAAAGGATTTTTCGAAATGACCATCAGATCATTAGTATTTCTTATATTATTATTAACACGCTCTGATGCTAATTAGTTAGATGTTCTACGCCCCCTCCCAACCAGAAAATAACTCTGAAGAGAAGGGGATAGGAGGCTTCTGTGCGGCAAGCCTGAAGGAGAGAAGGGGATAGGATAGGAGATGTTTCTGTGGGGCAAGGCTGAGGGAGAGAAGGGGAGAGGAGAGCCGATCATAACTACTCATTAATTTTCAAGCTGTAAGTGTCAATTTATCAAGCTTGATCACATAGTTCTGTAGCGGAGCATGAGTATTCAGCTACTACACACACACACACACACACACACACACACATATACATACATATATACATACATATATTTAATTTTCCAGCTTCGCTGCTCCGACCATCCACGTGGGTAAGCACTTCCTGCTTAGCTCAAGACTGAGTGTTCAAATCTTTTTCCATTGGTCTGGCCACGCCCTCTTCAGACTTTTCCACTCAGTCTTACTAGTGAGACTGGTGTTGGATTTCTCTGATATATATCAGAGAGATTATTAGTTTAATTTCTGTTGGTCTACAATTTATTTTAAAGCATTTTAAAAACATTAAAAACACATGCACGCCATCCATGGCTGGATCTCGCAAGATTGAACAGCAAGATCAACGGCCCCAGAAAAGCCAGGTCTTCACCGCTTTCCGGAAGGCCAATAGGGTAGGGGGGTAGTCCAGACCTCAGGTGGTAACTGGTTCCAGAGAGCTGGGGCAGCCACAGAGAAGGCCCTCCCCAACGGGCCCGCCAGCTGGCATTGTTTAGCTGACGGGACCCGGAGGAGACCCACTCTGTGGGATCTTACCGGTCGCTGGGAGTTATGCGGTAGAAGGCAGTCTCAAAGATAGCTTGGCCCCGAGCCATGTAGGGCTTTAAAAGTAATAACCAACATCTAGAATTGTGCCCGGAGACCAATAGGGAGCCAGTGCAGCTCGTGGAGAATTGGTGTAATGTGGGTGTGTCTAGGTGCACCCATGACAGCTCACGTAGCTGCATTCTGGACCAACTGTGGTCTCCGAACACTTTTCAAGGGTAGCCCCATGTAGAGCGCATTGCAATGATCTAACCGTGAGGTGGCAAGGGCATGAGTGATTATGAGGAGAGCTTCCTGATCCAAGTAGGGTCGCAGTTGGTGCACCAAGAGAACCTGTGCAAAGGTCCCCCTAGCCACAGCTGCTACATGTTGCTCTAATCTTAGCTGTGAGTCTAGAAGGACACCCAAATTGCGAACCCGTTCTGAGGGGACAATTTCTCCCCCCCCCAAAACCAGGAATAGACAATATATATAGCAATCTACAAATGGTAAACAAATTAAGAGGAAATGCAAAGAAAATTAGGAGTTTGCAATCTTTTAATCCTTTTATAATTATTTTTCCATAGCCAAGTATATCAGGTAGATGGTTCTTTTTCATATTTTTTTTAACATGAGAAGTATCAAAATCTTCTTTTGTCCTAAATACAATAGAATTCATATTGACATGTTGAAAGATTTAAAAATGGACTGATTGCTCTGCTATTGTTATATACCGCAGCTTATTTTACTGCTCATCTAACTGCTTCCAATTGTTTATATGTTCTTAATATGTAAATCAAGGGCATCTTTTGATATATTTTTTTTGGGCTTATTATCTTCATGAATAGTCCAAACAAAACTGACTATGTGTTTATTTTGATTTCCTGTTTGCTTGTTTTATCCATTTGTATAAACAATATATTCAGAAGTTTCTGATCTTTGAGCCAAGAATAACAGAGTTGGAAGGGATCTTCTTCTGGTCCAACCCCCTGCTTAGGCAGGAAACCCTACACCACTTCAGACAAATGGTTATCTAACTTCTTAAAAACTTCCAGTGTTGGAGCATTCACAACTTCTGGAGGCAAGTTGTTCCACTGATTAATTGTTCTAACTGTCAGGAAATTTCTCCTTAGTTCTAAGTTGCTTCTCTCCTTGATTAGTTTCCACCCATTGCTTCTTGTCTTGCCCTCAGGTCCTTTGGAGAATAGCTTGATTCCCTCTTCTTCAGGGCAGCTCCTGAGATATCAGAACACTGCTATCATATCATCCACCCCAGACAATAATATAAACTGAACTTCGTAATAATATGAAGAAATATGAGTGGCAAAAATTGTTCATTTTTTTAATAGCTTAAATAATTGATTTTTTATTTTATTTTAACTTTATTATTATTGAACAATACAGTTAAAAGACTGGTAGATGCAAGCATTTCGTATAGACTCATCAGTACCTACGTTACAATAACACCGTTAAAATCAGCCTCAAATATAAGATTTAGCAAGAGCATTAATTAAGCCTAGAAAGTCTCCAGGGAAGCAACCAATGACAAAAACTTGGTGAAAGTTTTTGGACTTAATTGGTCCTCATTGATGAAGACATTGGATACAAGTGGCCTCTGATTTGGGTAATCCCTATTACTAAAATCGGCTTTTTATTAGTTTAGAAACATAACGGGCCATCTTTAAATATAAACTAGTTGAATAGTGAAGGTGTATTTCAACCAAGGAAAAGTTTTGCAACTTTGTCATTTGCTAGTAAGGTGGCATATAGGCAGCTGGATCTGTTTTTGAAAATTTTCTATGATCTTGTTTTCTCTAAATAAAAAAAAAGATTTAAAGCTTGCACGTTCCTATACAACTTTAATAACTGTAATTCTAAAAGTTTTGAAACATACAAGGGGCTGGAGGTTGCAACATATGAAGAATGGTTGCAGGAACTGCGCATGGCTAGTCTTGTGAAGAGAAGGACCAGGGGAGACATGATAGCTGTTTTCCAATATTTGAGGAGCTGTCATGGAGAGGAGGAAGGGGGTCAAGCTATTTTCCAAGGCACCTGAAGGCCAGGCAAGGAATAATGGATGGAAACTGATCAAGCAGAGATTCAACTTAGAAATAAGGAGAACTTTTCTGACAGTGAGAACAATCAACCAATGGACCAGCTTTCCTTCAGAAGTTGTGAAAGCTTCAACACCGGAGGTTTTCAACTAGGCTGTCAGAAATGGTATAGGTTTGTAGGAAGTTAGCACCCACCCCTCTCCCAGAAGAATGAAATATTCTAGGAAATGTTAAAATGGCAGAATATTATATTTCCCTGGATGAGCGAAGCCCCCACCCCTCTCTTTCACCCATTTTATTTCTTTATCAGAAGTTAAGAAAGAATCCCACAACAAAAACATATTCTACCCTCTTTTCTTTCTCTAAATTACTAATAAATACTTTTGGCAGACAGTCCAAGATCAAGGCCATGTGTTCTGGATTATTAAAAGGAATGTAGATACCAGTCTCATAAATTTCATTTGCTTAAATCTTTTATTCAGCAAGAAATCAGTTAAAGTGTTTGTAAAGAACAACAACGAACATTATGTTCTTTTATAAAGCTTCAATTTGTACAGTTTAGATGGATGTGGATTAAATCCGTTTGCTTTTAAATTTTAAGTGGGCTGGGTTATTGTTTTCTGAATCCTAGCAAAACTTATGACAGAAGCATGGCAAATTGTATCAAACCTTAAAATGGCATTTGATCTCGAATTTGCATTGAATTAACAGTATGTGCCAAATGAAAATAGCATTCTTATAATGCACCTTGTTGTTAATAATTACAGTGGTTAATTTTATAGTATTAACTGTAGGGCTTATTATCTCAATTAAAGTAAGCTCTGTTAAATTTTGGATTGCAGTCTTCACAAAAATCTAAAAACCTAGAGAAATCGTTATGTTTACATGAGTTTAAAATTTGAGCAATTTTCCTTATTAAAATGTTTTTTTAAAAATATTATGGTATTGAAATTTAAATGAAAAAAAATACTTTTTGTTACTGTTTATTTATTTATTGTTTATTATTGGTTCGATTTATATGCCGCCCTTCTCCGGAGACCCAGGGCAGTTTACAACACGTTAAGCAATAGCCTTCATACTTTTGTATATACCTGCTTAGTAGGGCTTTTGCCCCCCCCCCCCCCCTTTACCTACCTCGGAAGGATGGAAGGCTGAGTCAACCTTGAGCCTAGTGAGATTCAAACTTGCAGTAATTGCAGGCAGCTGGCAGCTAAGTGCTATTTAACAGCGCTTTAGTCCACTGCTCCACCAGGCTTCTTTACCTTACTAATGAAGTGTGGCTTGGCTGTTTTGCTCTTAGTGTTGCATATAATTCAATCTGTTTCCTCCTGTGCAAATATATAATGAGAATTGGTTATTGTTTGTAAAAGAAACAAGAACAAGGTTAGAATAGGGATGTCCGTAGGGAGAGCATAGAATGTGTGGGAAGGACATTTTTGTATTCATCAGCATCTTTTGATATGTAGCTGCTCTCTGAAAAGTAGCATAAAGCCTACACGAGTGTTTTATTAATGCATTTAAGCTAATTGTATAATACGGTTAGTACTCGACCTACGACCACAATTTCTGTTGCTATGTGAGACCTTCATTAAATGAGTTTTGCTCCATTTTCTTACCAGAGTTGTTAAGCTAATTGTATAATACGGTTAGTACTCGACCTACGACCACAATTTCTGTTGCTATGTGAGACCTTCATTAAATGAGTTTTGCTCCATTTTCTTACCAGAGTTGTTAAGCTAATTGTATAATACGGTTAGTACTCGACCTACGACCACAATTTCTGTTGCTATGCGAGACCTTCATTAAATGAGTTTTGCTCCATTTTCTTACCAGAGTTGTTAAGAGAACCATTGCTGTTGTTAAGAATAGAATAGAATTCTTCATTGGCCAAGCGTGGTTGGACACACAAGGAATTTGTCTTTGGTCTATACGCTCTCAGTGTACATAAGGAGAATAAAATACATTCACCAAGAATAAAAAGATACAACACTTAGTGACAGTCAGGGTTACTAATAAGCTATCAAATCGTACTAGGAATTAAATAAAAACAATATAAGTTGAAAGATACAAGCAACATGGTTATAGTCATAAGAGGGAAGAGATAGATACTAGTAAGGAAGAGAAGAATAATAGTAGTGCAGACTTAGTAAATAGTTTGACAGTGTTGTGGGAATTAGTTGTTAAGCAGACTGATGGCATTTGGAAAAAAAAACCTGTCCTTGTGTCTAGTTGTTTTGGTGTGCAGTGCCCTATAGCGTCGTTTTGAGAGTAGAAGTTGAAACAATTTATGTCCAGGATGTGTGGGGTCTGTCTGTTAAGTTAGTAACATGATAGTTAACTGAATGTGGCTTCCTCATTGACTTGGCTTGTTAGAAGGTCACAACCGTCATAAACGTAGTAAGTTGTCAAGCATCTGCATTTCGATCACACATTTGTGGGGCTTGCTGCAGTGATTGTAAGTGAAAAAATAAAGTCACGAGTCACTTTTTTCAGTGCCCTTGTAACTTCAAACGGTCACTAAACGAAGCGTTGTATGTCAAGGATTACATGTAGTCCTACCTCGACAGGATGTTGTTCCCATGTAGAATTCAACATGTGAGGAGTGATGGGCAGCCAACCCCTTCTCCAAATTACGCTGCAGAGATTGTCCATGACTAAAGTAGAGTTGTCTACTCTGGAGAACCTTTGTGTATTTGTGAAAGCTTCATTGTGAGCTACAGCATTGTATCCATATATATTGAATTCTGCATAGGTATATAGTATCTGAACATTACTATTTGTTATTAATTCTAACATTATTCTTCATAAGTATACATTTTATAAGTAATTCCTCTGTTCACGTGTGTGAGAGATATTACCTTGTGCATCATATTTTGGAGTAGCCTAGGAAGGTGGAGTTAGATTGATTTATTTATTTTAATAGCTCATCTTTCTGCGTGGAGAAATATTTCCGGTGGTTCATGAATAAATATATTCATGTCAATGGGTCTTGAAGCACTATTTGTTTCTTTCAAAATCCTATAGATTAATATATAAATAATATACAAAATCTCAGCGTAAATATTTAGTTGTCCAAGGCTAATCCAGTCACTATTAATTATAAACTCTTTTTAACATATTTAAATAGAATAATTTCACATTTCAAGTTTCCTTTATGAGTCTCTTCCTGACTTTTATGCATGTCTTTTTGATATGACATGGATTTTCTAGAGATACCATGTTTCCCTGAAAATAAGACTGGGTCTTATATTAATTTTTGCTCCAAAAGACACATTAGGGCTAATTTTCTGGTTAGGTCTTATTTTGGGAGAAATACGGTACTAAATGCATCAATCTGGGTGACAATCTTAATGGGGGCTTATTTTGGGGGGTAGGACTTATATTACGAGCATCCTGAAAAATCATGCTAGGATTTATTTTCCGGTTAAGTCTTATTTTCGGGGAAACAGGGTAGTAGCCTGAACGCTAACTTGTTAGAAGTAGGGGACACATATTTTTTTGCTTTATTCAATGGCTTATAGCTGTGTTTGGAAGCGCCACCCAATTAACTGAGAAGATATCAGTAAATCTAAGTAATAGATGATACACATCAAAAATAGACAGAGATAGCTATGTTTACATTTCCTGGAGGATGTCTTATGCATTTTTGCAATAGTGGTGAATATCTGTAGCTCGGGTATAGAATGAGGATGATTTTTTTTTTTTTTTAATAATTTGATTTATATGCCACCCTTCTCCGGAGACTCGGGGCGGCTTACAATGCCTTCATACTTTTGTATATTTATACAAAGTCAGCTTATTGCCCCCACAAACTGCGTCCTCAATTTACCTACCTTAGAAAAGATGGAAGGCTGAGTCAACCTTGAGCCTGGTGAGATTCGAATTTATAGTAATTGCAGACAGCTGGAGTTAATCACAATGCATTAGTCTGCTGAGCCACCAGGCCCTGGGTCATGTTGTGACCCAGACTCACATAGTTGATATTAAATGCAAACAGTTCCAAAAAAACAAACAGATTTTTTAAAAAAACAGCCGAGAATGAGCTCATTCTCAGCGTATTCTAAATGAAATGAAAGCAAAGTCCTTAAAACACCAGTCTTTAGTTTATCTCTGACCTTGGGATAATTAGGCGGACTGCCAAAGGCTTTTCTTGGCAGCAGTTCAGGAATAGAAGGAATAAATACAGCCAAACAAGAAGCAATTCTCTCAATGGTTGTTTTCTGGCAAAGAGGCCAAGAGCCGTTGTTGGTCTTTTAAGCCTTATGGGAAGGGCCAATCATCTCTTGGCCCTACTCCTGAGTCGTCCTTTTTGCTTTAGCTGCTTTCCCTTTCTGGCAGCTCTTCTCATACGTGCACTAGGAACAGGCTCCTCCTGTTCCTCAGTCTCTCTATTGTCAGCCTCTGGAGGCTCTGAAGTCTGCACATCACTCCCTGATGGCCCTGGCCCCATCTCTGCCTCCAACACAGAGGCCTCATCTGGGCCTTCTCCAGCCTCCAAGACTGGCCCATGTTCTTCCTCAGCCTCATTGCTGTCCGACTCTGCTGCCATTTCCACAGGCTGCTGGCAGACCATAACAGGTGAAGATTTGTTATCTGAGCTTGTGGGTTGGTTTCGAAATGTTTTGTTACCAGGCTAGGTAACATCTTCAGTGAAGTTTAGGGGATGTCGGTGTTCTACTGTTTATAAAGGTTTGAGGTGTGGGTGTGTCAAGTGAGGGTCTTGTGATGGGTCAGCTGTGAGTTATCAGTGAGAGTCTTACGACGGGTCTTGTGATCAATCTTGTTTTACATATCACAGTATTAGTAAGAAGAAAGATTGAGCTGCCATAATAAGCACACATCTACTGTACGGTTAGTCCTCGACTTACAACAATTCATTTAGTGACCATTCGAAGTTGCCCTGAAAAAGTGTAACTTTATGACCGTTTTTCACACTTACAGCCATTGTAGCTTTCCCCCATGGTCATATGATCAAAATTCAGACGTTTGGCCACTGACTCACATGACGATTGTATCCCCTGAGTGTCCTGGGACCCCCTCCACTACTTTTGCGACCTTCTGATGAGCAAAAGTCAGTGGGGAGGCCAGACTCACTTAACAACCATGTTACTCACAACTGCAGTGATTCACCTAACGACAACTGTGTCCAGAAAGGTTGTACCATGGGGCAAAACTCACTTAACAACTGTCTTACTTAGCAGCTGCCATTTTGGGCTCGATTGTGACTGTACGTTGAGGACTACATGTCTACAAATAATGAATTGGTGTTTATGTCAACAGAGGAAAGTGATGACCCTTTGGAGAAACGTTGACCTCCAGCAGACCTGATGTGTAACCCTCACTGAAGACCCATTTAGACCACTTACACCAGGGGTGTTAAACTCAAGGCCTGCGGGCCAGATCTGGCCAATGGGGTATTTAGATGTGGCCTGCGGGCTTGCTGTGGAAGCAGCAAAGGACCGGCCCGTGGTGCCTCTTCCAGTGAAAACAGCTTGGGAGGGTGGTGTGTGGCCTGCCTGGGCTATGTTTTCACTGGCAGAAGGTTGCAGGAGGCCATCGTGACCGAAAGCAGAACCTCAATGAGTGACATGGAGCTGGTCATTCCCAACCTGCCCCCACCCCCCTCCCCGCCCCGAGGTCAGACAGATCCCTGATGCGGCCCTCAATTAGATCAAGTTTGACGCTCCTGATTTACACAGTAATTTAGATTCAGAACTTAGACGTAGAATAACTTTATTGTCACTTTAAATGTACACTAATCGTCATACATTAAAATGAAATTACATTGCATACGGCTCTCAAAAGGGTCACCACCTCCAATATATACTACCTTAACATAACAGAAGGGGATGCGGTGGCTCAGTGGCTAAGACGGTCAGCTTGTTGATCAAAAGGTTGGCAGTTCAGCGGTTCGAATCCCTAGTGCTGCGTAAAGGGGTGAGCTCCCATTACGTGTCCCAGCTTCTGCCAACCTAGCAGTTCGAAAGCACGTAAAAAAAAATGCAAGTAGAAAAATAGGGACCACCTTTGGTGGGAAGGTAACAGCATTTTGTGCGCCTTTGGCGTTGAGTCATGCCGGCCACATGACCACGGAGACGTCTTCGGACAGCGCTGGCTCTTCGGCTTTGAAACAGAGATGAGCACCTGCCCCCTAGAGTCGGGAACAACTAGCACATATGTGCGAGGGGAACCTTTAGCTTTACCTTTAAACATGACAGACATATAAATAAATGAATAAATAAAAATTATTATATATTATGTGGGTTAAGGTTGCACATGAATCTTTTATTTTTTTTTTAAAAAAAAACAACTCAGTAGTATTTACTCTGGTCAAAAAGGGATTTGCAACACCACAAATGTCTATGGCATTGGAGTATCCCTGTGTCAAATATTCCTAGAAGCTCATATGGCATCACAGATTTGAAAAGCTCACACAAGTAGTTATAACTTTGGATGAGGGATAACTTTCCAGTAATTTTTTTTTCCACGGCCTGAGAACCTCTTGTTTCAATTGAGTTATCGCCGCATGTTACCTAAGGAGCTGTCTCTGGAAATGGCCCGGAAGCTTCACTTCAAAACCCAGCAACTGTATCACCAGCTTTGAATGACTGATGCCATTATATTCTGTTAGCACATTGCCATCTGCAGCGGCTGCCAGTCATTTTTTTCGGGCACAAATCAGAATGTTGGCATTAACCTACTAAGCCCTAAATGGCTTTAGGCCAGGCTACTCCTTGGATGAGTAGCTGCTCCCAAGCTGCTCTTCATCAGAGCTCCTTGTCCAAGTAGCTTTTCTAAACAAGCTTCACCAGGTGTGATGTTGGGTGGAGAGCCATGTTCACCTTCTGTCATGGAAGCTCACAGTGCAATTTGTTACTAGTAGTAACTTTGAGCTCAAGGTATCTTCCTGGGGTTAGATTGGCAAATAAAAATTGGAGGAGTGGATTCTGCATGCTGCTCAAGTATGGGAGGCTGTAGAGCTAATAAAAGAGAGAATCGAACTACAAGTAGTCGTTGACTTACAACCAAAGCTTAGCCCAAAATAAGTGAGTTTTGGCCCACTTTGCAATATTTCTTGCCAGAGTTGTTAAGGGAATCACTGCGGCTGTCAAGTTAGTAACTCAGTTATTAAGCGAATCTGACTTCCCCAATGACTTCGCTCGTCAGAAGATTGAAAAAGGCAAATACATGATTCTGATCATTAGGGGGTTGGAGGCTAAAACATATGAAGAACAGTTGCAGGAATTGGGTATGTCTATTTTAGTGAGGGACGTGGTGGCTCAGCGGCTAAGACGCTGAGCTTGCCGATCGAAAGGTCGGCAGTTCAGCAGTTCAAATCCCTAGTGCCGCATAACGGGGTGAGCTCCCGTTACTTGTCCCAGCTTCTGCCAACCTAGCAGTTCGAAAGCAGGTAAAAAATGCAAGTAGAAAAATAGGGACCACCTTTGGTGCGAAGGGAACAGAGTTCTGTGCACCTTTGGCATTTAGTCATGCTGGCCACCTGACCATGGAGACGTCTTCGGACAATGCTGGCTCTTCGGCTTTGAAACGGAAATGAGCATCACCCCCTAGAGTCGGGAATGACTAGCACATATGTGCAAGAGAAACCTTTACCGTTACCTTTATTCTAGTGAGAAGAACTAGGGGTGACACGATAGCGGTGTTCCAATATTTGAGGGGCTGCCACAGAGAAGCGGTGTGTCTGTGTGTGTCAACCTATTTTCCAAAGCACCAGAAGGCCAGACAAGAAACAATAGAAGGAAACTCATCAAGGAGAGAAGCAACCTAGAACTAAGGAGACATTTCCTGACAGGGAGAACAATTAACCATTTGCCTTCAGAAGTTGTGGTTGCATTTCCTGGTCTGGTGTCACCCATTCCTCCCATTTCCTGTACTGGAAAAATGTTTTTGGAAAGTCTACAACCGAACCATAGAACGTATTAAGATATTTTCTCTGGGTCTCTATATATTCCAAACTTTATCACAGTAAAATCTATAGATTCTTAACAAAACAAAATAAATGGATTTTATTTTTTATTTTATGTTTTTGCCCGTCAAGGTTTTAGGTCAGCAAATTTTGAAGTTTAACTATCGGCATGTTTAGTTGGGGGCCAGACAGATCACTTGACAAGATACACCACTTATTACTACCCTGTTTCCCTGAAAATAAGACCTCCCCGGATAATAATCCCAATCAAGTTTTTGAGCGCATGCGCTAAAATACCCCCCCTCACAAAAATAAGTCCTCCCCGAAAATATTTAAATGCATGTGCAGCTGGTCCCTGCCTTAGGGATAGAGAGACAGAGTGGGAAATCAGGTAAGATGGCAAGAGGAGCCCCGTCTTGCTCAATGCGCCCCAAAATAATAAGACCTCCTTGAAAATAAGGCCAAGCGCTTATTTCGGGATTCAAAAAGAAATATAAGACAGGGTCTTATTTTCGGACAAACATGGTAAAATGTGTCTCGGGGACATAGTCATGAAAGCCAGTTGAAGAAAATATTTCTATCAAGATAGCCAGAAAAACAGTTCTGGAGACTGATAAAGTTTTACCCTCTTAATACTTCTCATAATCTCCTATTTTATGCTCCAAACATAACAAAGTGTATAGGTAGCATCGACATACAACTATGCATTTAGTCATCGTTCAAAGTTACAGCATCATTGGAAAAAAGGAACCTATGACCGGGTTTCACACTTACGACCGTTGCCGCATCCCTGTACTCACGTGATCAAAACACTTGGCAATTGGTTCACACTTACGAAGGTCACAGTGTCCCGAGGTCATGTGATCAACTTTAGGGGCCTTCTGACAAGCATAGTCAATGGGGAATCCAGAGTCACTTCACAACTGGGTGACTATAATTTAACAGTTGCAGGGATTCACTTAACAATGTGGCAAGACAGGTCATAAAATGGAGTAAAACTCATTTAACAACTGTTCTTGCTTAACACTGGAAATTTTGGGCTCGGCTGTGGTCATAAGTTGGAGGACTACTGGTATAGAATTTCTCAATTATTTATCGGAGAGCCTTACCAAATAATGCCATCTTGTTGGTTAGTCGATTTCACGCAGTTTATTCTTTCCGGGCTACATTGTAGAAGAAAATTGTACCTAAATGAATGTCTGTATAAATTTCATGAGATGTTTGAAGCACCAAAATACAAAATGTCCAGGAAATCCAAGAGTCTGAGTTTCTTTGTCATACAGCCTGATTTAAATTTTCAGGATTTATTTTTCTTTAGTAATAATTTGTGTGTTTTTTTTTTAAAAATGGTTTGCTGTATTAGGAAAATCCTTCTGGGGATAAACGAAAGATTTACTTTGGTGCTATGGTAGAACTTGGGCCAGGGGTGTCAAACTATATTTTATTGTGGGCCGCATCAGGGTTGTGCTTGACCTTGGGGGGCCAGGGTTGGCATGACCAGGGTGGGCATGGCCAGCTTAACATCATTTGTGTCGGGGGCGCCTGTGGTGGCCCAAGAGTTCTTCCAGCGAAAACGGTCTCTTGAGCTCTGTCTTTGGCCGTTTCGCTGTTTCGCTGTTTCTAGGTGGCCCCATGGGCCATATCCAGTGGTGGGATTCAAATAATTTAACAACTGGTTCTCTGCCCTAATGACCAGCTGGGCGGGCTTGGCCATGGTAGGCATGGCCAGGGGGTGTGACAGGTAGCACTCGGACTCCTGCACCCCCTAGGAGCAAAAATGGGCTGCGAGGGGTGGTGGTGCTGTTACCACCCCCCTTGTGCCCCATTTTGGAGCTAGTAGGCCTCCCTGCACTTACCTGGGAGCCAAAACGTGAGGACTTCTGGAAGGGGTGTGTGTGTAAGACCAGCCAGCAATTTAACAACCGGTTTGGCCGAAGTGGCGCGAACCGGTTGAATCCCACCACTGGCCATATCTAAGCACTTTGCAGTCCAGATCTGGCCCCCCAGGCCTTGAGTTTGACACCCTTGACTTGGATGATAGTTAGGATCAGATGGAACAAATGGGTGTATTTTTGTATCTGTGGTACCCAGGTCACACTAAGCATGCAGTCACAAGCGGGCGGTTTTGCTCCCCCCCCACCCCCTTTTTAGTTTTACAAGTATTGTAGTTGATGAGCAGTTGAAAATAATGCTTTATTAAGATCTCAGTTCAGATCTTGCTCCGGCCTTGTGTCTTTCATTAGTATAGAGGAAACGCAGTGAAGCTAAAAACATATTGTTTCCTCGCTCGTATTTCCTGTATTTGGCACTGCAGTCATTTCCAGTTGCTGTCATTAATCATTTGCAGAAGAAATTTTTTCTCTTTTGCTAGAATCTGCTAACTGGCAAGCCAAGGTTGCCATCAAGCTCTTACAGGGATTGACATGACCATGCATATTAGAACGTTTTCAGTTTTATATATATATATATATATATATATATATATATATATATATATATATATATATATATATATATATATATATATATATATATATATATACATACATACACACACATATATACATACATACATATACATACATACATATATATATATATATACATACATATATATATATATATATATATATATATATATATATATAAATATATCGTGAAGCAATCATAACAGACAATAATTTCTTAGTGTTTGCATTTGATAATTTATAAATTTGATAAATAATATTCATTTGATATATACTATTAAAATGTATCTTGTCTTTTTATGTACACCGAGAGCATATGTATCAAAGACAAATTCCTTGTGTGTCTAATTACACTTGGCCAGTAAAGAATTCTATTATATATGATTAGCCACAATTTGCCAGGTTTTGACTTCTGCAATACAAAAAATAGAATAGAGCTGGGAGGGACCTTATACTATTTCAGATAAGTGACGGTCTAGACTCTAGTCTCTTCTTTTGTTTTCTTTTGTTTTCCTTTTTAATTTGTCCCTTCTCACAAGATTCTTCAAAGTTTATGTGTCTTTTGTAAAACCAACATAAGAAAGTTAGGTGATTGCCTTGTTTTGTTATCTACATATCCTTTTTAATTATTAAAATATCAACTGGTTCCTTCGGTATCTTCAGTGTAAGGCATTATTTTTGTAGCTTATAATTTTTAAATTACTTTCAACTCGATCTTGATCTTGCCATGTAGAATTTATTCCTCTTCTATATCTTTTAGACATAGTCTATCCATACAGGCAGACGCTATTAAAATTAACTTCTGAGTCCACTGTTCAAAATTATCCTTTCTCTTATTTTACTACATTCTGTAGTAAATTGTAAATTGTAAGCATTCTCTTCCTTTAATTGTAACCTTTAGTTTCATCTAGTGTCCAATAAAATCTTTTCTTATTAAGTTTTTTTAAAAAGGAGAATTACAGCATTTTCTCAGGGGAAGAATTCTTTGCAGTTAATTCCAAAATCTTATTTCAAATTTATCTGGTTTTCCTCCTCGCTGCTCCGACACTCCACCGATATCTGGATTTGCTCATTTCTAACTTTTTAAAACCAAAGTTTTATCCACCCTCTTACAATTTTTTTTGCATTTTTTAAAAAGTTCTAAATCTTGCAGTTAAAACTTCATTGAAACTTTTCCCAAGAAGTGTCCCTGTGCATGAGTGTCTTTTCTGAAGAAATTGATTAATCATAAACAGACGCTTGGATGAATTTGATACATGAATTGACCCAAGAATTAGTTCCCTTTTACAGAAACGTTCGAAGTTCTTATAAAATAGCTGGGAATATAGCTCCCTATTTTATATAGTTTTTGTCCCAGCCATATTTTACCTTAAGAAAGACTATATTTTTAAGGAAGATATTCACCCAACGGGATACAAACAATTTAAATTTCCAGCCTTAAATTCAATGATCATTTTTTTAAAAAAGAATTGTGCTAAATAAATCAGTGGTTCTGAACCTTTTCTTCACCACGGACCCCCTTTAAAGGGTCTATGAGAATTCGCCACGGTCAACTCGCTGCAGGACAAGAGTTACATTAATATCAAAGAAATGGTGGAATGGAATCATTAAAGAAAGGGTGCAAAATGAGGGACAGAATGAAATATGAATGGCATATGTATATTAAAGAATTAAGTAGAATTTTTCACCAATGAGTTGTCCCGCGGTGAGTTGGCTGTGGCAATTTGTCCCATTCCCCCTTTAAATACCTTTTGTGGCCACGGATCATAGCCACAGATTTAACTCAAGATTTAAATTATACCATTTCTTCAAGCCTTTGTGTACCCCCCCCCCCCCATGACAACATCGCAGTCCCCCAGGTGTCGTGGACAATAGGTTGAGAATCACCAATACAAACAATTCTAGTGCGGTTGAATTAGACTACACAACTGCCACTGTAGTGAGCACATTATTGCATTGATTTACTAATTTCCCTGTTGAATACCAGAGCAAATCCAGGATAATAGCTTTGGTAAAAAGTTAGGACAAACTGTCTTCGGTGAGCAATACCTTGTTTTATAACTGTGTTAAATTAAAGCAATGGAACTAGGAAATGATTGTTTCTAAGGGAGCTCTTTGGAATTAGTCTTTCTTAGAAGAGATCAAAGTTTAGTGAAATCTGATTTAATCTGCCAGAAGTCCTGCTGCTCTCTTTTTGGTTTTCATGTTGCTATTTGCTCATCTAGTATTTCCGTTTTAGAATGATGATGTTTCAAGTTGAAAAAAATCATGTTTCTTTATTATATCTAGATATGTATGTATGTGTATATATGTGTGTGTGTATATCTACACACACACACACACACACACACACACCATGGCCTCTTTTCAGGGGTGGGATTCAGCTAGTTAGGATTGGTTCAGGTTAACTGGTAGTGTGGTAGTCCGCCAGTAGCCGGTGGAACTGGCAGCGGAGTCAGACAGTGAGGAGGCTGAGGAAGAACATGGGCCAGTCCTGGAGGCTGGGGAAGGCCTGGATGAGGGCTCTGCGTTGGAGGCAGAGATGGGGCCAGGGCCATCGGGGAGTGATGTGCAGACTCCGGAGCCTCCAGAGGCTGAGAGCAGAGAGGCAGAAGAACAGGAGGAGCCTGTTCCTATTGCATGCATGAGAAGACCTGCCAGAAGGCAAGAGCAGCTAAAGCAAAGAGGATGACTCGGGAGTAAAGCCAAGAGATAATTGGCCACTCCCATAAAGCTTAAAAGATCAGCAATAGCTCTTGGGCTTTTTGTCGGAAAACAACCCTTGAGAAAATTGCTTCTTGTCTTGCTGCATTTATTTCTTGTCGGCGTTTTCTGCTTCTGAACTTTTGCCAAGAAAAGCCTTTGGCAGTTTCCCACAGTAGACCAAGGCTGGCGATAAGGCTGAATAATTGTGCTATGAAGAATTTGTTTTCAATTAGTTTGGACTCCGCTGAGAATGAGTTAATTCTCAGCTGTTCTAATAAAGTCTGTTTTCGAACAGATTGCATCTGATAATACCTACTTGGGCCTGGGTCACAACAGGTAGCTCCGACAATTAGCTGAGAGTGAATCGGTTCGCTCCGACGATCAGCTGGGCCCGCCCCCCCATCCCTGCGCTATACCGACCTATATTTCCTTTGTTTGAAGCCCAGCTGATAGGCGTGGGAGAGCGGATTGCCGCAACTCAGCTGTTTTACTCACCTGGGCTGCAATAGAAGGTAAGTTTTGAAGCTGTTTTCAAACAGACTGCATGCGTGCATGGAGCACGTGTTTTGCAGCGTGAAAGTGCCCTCAGGGAACCGGTTGTTACACCAGTTGAAACCCACCACTGCCTCTTTTTCCCCCTCGCTGTTCCTACATTCCACTAATTGGGATCTTCCTCATTCCATTGGTTTGACTGGGTGTCCTTCAAAATTCCTCTGCAGGATGTCCACGCCCCCTTCTACTGCGCATGTCCAGTCTTTTCACTCAGTCCAAGGTGATTAGACTAGATGGTTGTTTTATAGTGGTTAGTCACGGAGGCCAAGATACCAAAAGTGTGTGTAGAATGGAAAAGTTTATTTATTTCTATTATTTATATGCCCCCCCCCCCATGTTCAATATGGAATCATGGGAAAATAACAATAAATGTAATATAAAAATGGTATTGGTGTGAATTCCCCCACTTTCTTTTAACTTGTAGGATTTTTATTTCCAGTTGCAGCTGAAAAGCAAATAGAATTCTAGTGACAGCAGCAAAAGCGTAGTAGGTATAGCAGAACCACTAGTAGTTAATAGATTACATTAAACTTAGTAAAAATGAATTTAGATCTGGGCAGAATTTGTTCCTTAGTTCTCACAAAATGGTTCACCTCTATTTATCAATCCGGTTACTGTTATCCTTCCTCTTGACACATCCAGGAACTCGATCTGGGAAAAGTATCAAGTGTTTTCCGGGGAACTGACGCTGTTTTCACTTCTCTTTAAAAAAAAAAAAACTTTATAAAGAGTAAACGGAGATATATTTTTTTCCAGTACCTAATTAGAAATGAACTGTTTTAAACTAAAACGGAATGATAATAATCCTCATGAAATGGTGCACGTTTTCAGCCTCAATCTATGTACTGTACTCGCTGTCAAGTTATCAAAGATAAGGCTAGAGAATTTTCCAATTCCTGCAATTTTAGTTTTGTTAGTTTTTAAAAGTGAAGATAAAGCTAGACCCTAGATTTTACTTAAGAATCTTTTCTTCATTTCTCCATATTCTGTGAATTACTATTCTCCATATTATTTGTATCTTACTGTTTTTTATTTCCTTATCATGCCTTTTGCATGCTATCTTCCAAATTGTTTATGATATAAACTATCAGCAGCTGTTTATACTTATTTATTTTACGGGTATTTTTTATTGCTTTGTTGTCTTTTAAATTGTTCTAGAATTTTAGAATTGTGAGCCGCCCAGAGTCAACTTGGGTGAATTGGTTGGCTAGAGAAATTGAATAAACAAAGAAGTTCCAAAAAATTAAAAATAACAGTGTTATTGATAATGACAGATAATTATTAATTAATTAATAACTTTATTGTCATTGTACATGTATACACAGTATACCCATACAACGATAAGCTGTAAATAAGCTGATGAAAGCAAATTTGAGGAGGTTTCTGAGTAACAGAACTTTGAACGGCAACCAAGAACCTAATGGATGTTATGTGTGTGTGAGTGTGTGTGTTTGTGTATGGAAAGGACTTCTATAATTTGACAATAATAATAATAATTATAATTATAAATATATATATATATATATATATATATATATATATATATATATACATATACATACATACATACATACATACACATATATATACACATATATACATACATATATATATATATATATATATATAGAGAGAGAGAGAGAGAGAGAGACATACATACATACATACATACATACATACATACATACATACATACATATTTAAAATGCAGGAGGGCCTAGAAAATGAACCTTTGAGCTATGGACTAATTAGTGAGTGAATGTCTATGGAAGTTATTGAAAGTCCGGTCCAAAGCTGTTGAGTATTTTAAAATAGAACAAGCACTTTGAGTTCGGTAAATTAGTAGCAAAACAATAAAAATGAAATAAGAAAACAACATGTTCATGTTTGCTGTTTCCTCATCAAGTAAAATTTAGGAGCCGATGAAGTTTTACAAGTTATTAAATGGTAGTTTGGTCTTGAGTTCAACATGGGAGACAAAATGCCTTCCATGTTGTCTTCCTTGAATAACTGGCAGATCCACAAATTCTTCTTTACCTTCATATAGTTTAACTTTTTTACCCGGAGCTTTCAGTTTCTTTTTTATCCATCTCTGTATCTAAGGTAGAAAACAACAATTTGTGCCATTTTGATAGCTAGCGAAGAAAATTTAGCTAACCCCTCAGGTTACCTTGGAATCTTTGCTCCTCAAGAAAGCAGCGAAATCTGAGTCATTGGCCTGACTTTTTGAGTGACTCCCTTTGAAAGGTACAGCGGGGGGAAAAAAAAGTGATATTGAATCCACGTGTTGCATAAGGTTTTTTTATTTTTAAATCTGCCCTCTAAAATCACAGACAGGATGTTGATACCTTGTGCTAGCAAACATTCTGCACTATTTAGAAATAGAAAATGAATCAGGGGTTCTGAAAGGGATGTGATTATATGGACTAGAATGGAAACTAATTCGTTTTTGGTACAATTCACCTGATAACTTTTGCTCAAGGACTAAGTTTGCTGATTCCTAAAAGCGATCTTCCTCTTAAACTCACACTGTTCCCCCCTCCCTCCCCCTCAAAAAATGGTGGGAAGAGGAAGGTTTCTTAGTAGAAAACATAACTTTATTCAAAATTAAACACAACAATGTATGAGAGTATTAAGACACCTCTGGTGTCTTGCAAATGGTGAATGATTTTTACAAAAGAGAACATGGATCCAATTCCAAGCAATTCTGTCATCTCCCGCACCTCCTATAAAACATCCTGTCTGATGCCACTTTTGTCTCTTTGTTGAGTTTTAAGTATGTTTTTTACCCCCAAAGCAAAATACATTATTCACTATATTTCTTCATTTGAAACTTCTGATAATTAAGGTTTTTTTAAAAATTTGATTTATATGCCGCCCTTCTCCGGGGACTCAGGGCGACTTACAATGCGTTAAGCAATAGCCTTCATACTTTTTGTATATTTATACAAAGTCAGCTTATTGCCCCCACAAACTGGGTCCTCAATTTACCTACCTTAGAAAGGATGGAAGGCTGAGTCAACCTTGAGCCTGGCGAGATTCGAACTGGTGTAATTGCAGACAGCTGGATGTTAATTACGGTGCTTAGACTGCAGAGCTAAACCAGGCTCTAGTTTATCTGATGAGTTTTCCTTTGAAATGATACAGGTGACTTACCAGCCAGTTGCTGGCATTATAGACTAATATAGAATAGCTGATAGCTTATTTGATCCTTACCTGATCCTTACTGATCCCTCTTTTTCGCAAGACAGCATTATTATATACTTATTATATACTATTAACTATTAAAAACTATTTTGATAGGCTCTTGAGCATTAGAGATACAGTAGAACTATCTTTTAATTTGGGGATATTTTTATTGTTAGCTCTGATTCTTAGTTTAGATCAGGGGTGTTAAACTCAAGGCCCGGAGGCCGGATCTAACTTGCAAGGGTGCTTAGATCTGGCCCGCGGGACTGCCCTGGAAACAGCGAAGGACCGGCCTCTGCCAGCAAAAACAGAGCTTGGGGGGGCCGTGAGTGCTCGGGCCACCAAAAGCACCCCTGACACGAGTGACATCAAGCTGGCCATTCCCATCCTAGCCACGCCCCCCCCCAAGTCCCCCAGGTCAAACACAATCCTGATGCGGCCCTCAATGAAATTGAGTTTGACACCTCTGGTTTAGATGATAGTTTTGTTTAACAGTAGGAGGTGGTTTTGTTTTCATATTTAATATATTATACTGTTATAAATCGTTTGGAGTCTTTGCAGCATGGATAATATTCAAAAGTTCATACTAGTAAATATCTATTTTTATAGGATCTTTTAAATTGCTGTATGCTGCTTGAAAAATATGTATTCTGTTATCATGAATTAGGAATAAAAAATGAAGTTTTTTTACATTGTGTATCCAGAATGTGCCAATATAATTGATGGGATATGGGCAAGAGAATGTTGGTTCACTAGGTGAATCAGAGAGGCTAACTTGCAAAGAATAAAGTTAATGTGACTGGAACAAAATTGGCTTTGGTTCTGCTGATAAGCAAGCTGGCCAAAAAAAGGGATGAGTCACTAATGAATGGATGTGAATTGACCCACTCAACCCAAAAGAAGAACTTAGGTGGTTTGGTCATTTGGAGACAACTAAAATGAAGGTCAGCTTATACAAAACAAATCTATGAAGGAAAAGTCAACGGGTTGAGAAAAAGGGAAGAGTAAGAATATTGCAATGAATGCAGTTCATGAAATTTGTCAAAAGCCTTTACATTCAAAGGCTAAAAGACACTCTGTGAGTCAAACTGCCTTCGGAAGTTGTGAGAGCTTCATCACTGGAGGCTTTCAAGAAGAGATTGGACTGCCATTTGTCAGAAATGGTGTAGAGTCTCTTGCTTGGGCAGGGGGTTGGACTAGATGACCTAAAAGGTCCCTTCCAACTCTGTTAATGTGTTAATCTAGTCCAGGGGTCAGCAACCCGCGGCTCTGTAACCGCATGCAGCTCTTTGGGCCGTCTGCAGTGGCTCTCTGTCAGGTGATCCCATCACTGGCTGGCCCCGCCCCTCGCCCTCCCCTCCCAGTCACTTCTCGCCTGGCCTGAGAAGGTAAAGCAACAGCGGGGGATGAGACAAGTGGGCAGGGCAGAGATAGAGAGATACAGAGAGAGTGGGAGAGACACACGGAGAGATACAGAGGGAGAGGGAGAGGGGGGAGAGAGAGGGAGGGAGGGGAGAGAGAGATATGTCAAAAGGATTTTGTTGTTTTTTAACAACTGGTTCTCGGCCCTAATGATCGGCTGGGTAGGCGTGGCTAGGAGGGGGACATATGACTGGTGGAAGTGAGTGACATCGAATTGGCCACGCTCACCCAGGTTTTGTGGCTCCCGATGTTTTCTTTTCTGTGGGAAACGGGTCCAAATGGCTCTTTGAGTATTTAAGGTTGCAGACTCCTGATCTAGTCCCACCTTAGGCATTAAACTCATCTGGGTGACTTTGGACCAACCACTTAGGAGGCTGAGCGTACGAATATGGCGAAGCCAAAATTGCAATGCTAGAAAGGCATCAAGAAGGATAGTGAACTGCGACGATGAAAATTACCTTGTTTTTTCTCTTGTTTTCATTCTATATATTTATGAAACTCATTTCTACCGGGCCATGGCCAAAAGATGGCCAGTAGCTTACATAGAATGGAATACTGCTATCATGTCTCCCTAGTCCTCCTTTTCATTTTACAAATAAAAAGAAGGAGAAGGAATGGGATAGAGATAAACTGCAGATAAGTGATTTTTGTGTGATGTTGATAATAAAGCTTGGGTCAAATATCGGAAAAGGTAGAGAACGAAGTAAAACACGGAGGGACGCGAGGAGCTGCAATGTTGAGGAGAAAGATCAAGAAGACTAAGGGACCGAAATGAGGAAGAATGAGAATGGTGGCATTTGTGATTGAATGAAGAAGAAGCAGAGTATAAAATTAGAAGAACCCCAGCATTATCGTTTGTCTGTTCTTTTAGGATTAAAAAAGCTAGGAAAGTATCAGTGATATTTCTTCTCCTAGAGCAAGGGTGTCAAACTCAATTTCATTGAGGGCCACATCAGGGTTGTGTTTGGTCGGATGGGCGTGGCCTGGATGGACATGACCAGCTTGACATAAGGGGGTACCAGTGGTGGCCTGGGTGGATCTGTGAGGATTCTCCTGCAGCCCTCTGTCAGCAAAATGGAGCCTGGGAAGGCTGCTTGCGGCCATCCTAAGCTCTGTTTTTGCTGGCAGAGGAACCGCAGGCTGGTCCTTTGCTATTTCCAGGGCAGCCCCGGGGGGCAGATCTAAGCACCCCACAGGCCGGACTCCTCCTGCAGAGTTTGAATTTGAAACCCCTGTCCTAGGATTGATGAAACGTATTACCCAGAAGTAAAATCAGTGCTGGGACTTGTTTAACTAAGTCTCAGCGGAGAACAGGAAAGGTTATGAATCTTGACTTGACTTGACATAGTTTGAATGCACTTCAAACTTTTTTGGAGGGTTTGTGTGTGTCAGTTTTTTAACATGATATCGAACGAGAAACAATGCCGAGGATAGAATAAAATTGAAAGACCCAAAGTTGCCACATATATGGATCCTGTCAGGATACATTGCGACTGAATATTTGAATAGTAAAATTACCCTTTCCTGATCTTTCAAGATAGAATGGAAAGCTTTTCCTTCCAGTCCAATTTTGACACAGATTCGATTGGGAGTTAAGCTTTTAGGATACTTGTGTTTGACCTGGGGAACCAAACTGAGATAATAGATCAGGGGTGTCAAAGTCAATGCCCACGGGCCAGATCTGGCCCATGAGGTGCTTAGATATGGCCCAAGGGGCCACCCTGGTAACAGTGAGGGACCGGCCCACAGTGCCTCTTCCACGGAAAATGGAGTTCTGTTTTCGCTGGCAGAGGGTTGAAGGAGGCTGTTGCAGCCAGAAACGGAGCTCGGGAGCCCGTTTTCGCTGGCAGAGCAATCAAGTTGCCACAGGTGCCCCCGACATGAGTGACACCGAGCAGGCCACACCCACTCTGGCCATACACACACACACACACACACACCGCCCCCCTGAGGTCAAACACAACCCTGATGCGGCCCTCAATGACATTGAATTTGACACCCTGTAATAGACTTAAGAGTAGGTGTGCCGAGTATCTCTCTAATAGTGTTTTGCTTCCGTCATTTTAAGCTTGAAAGCATAAAAGAGTATGAATTTTTCTGGTTTTTTTTCTCTGTCTTTTAGATTTTTGCCATTTACTGAGCCCACCCTGTTTTACTGAGGAGGATAAATACAGTCTGGAAGCTCTCCGTACAATTCATAAACAGATGGATGATGACAAAGATGGCGGCATTGAAGTAGAAGAAAGTGATGAGGTTGGTATGGACATACGTTAATTTTATCTCGCATATTCCCATGCAAATGTACAGCTGTGCTATTTCACCTAATCCTGGCAGACGAATTAGAAGAAGAAAAAAGAAAAAACCCCACCAAAACCTTCACTTGGCATTTGGGAGCATTTGCATTCCCCAAGAATGCAGACAACGGATTTAAGATAAATCTTGGAATTAACTTGGGTAGCAACGCCTTAGATATTTCTGCTAAAAGTATAGCTTTGCATACTGAAAGACAAACGGAGTGTGAAATCGGAATCTGGATTGTCAAGCCCTGACTTTGTTTTCTGTACATGCACAGGGGAAAAGAAAGGCTATTCATTTATTGTTCTTAGCAGATCTGCCTCTCGATCACACTGTAACAATCACACCAATTAAGTTCAGGACCCTCAAATGTTTTTCATTGCTTTGTGTGTTACAAGTATTTCCTGTTTTCTTCGTTTTTCTGACACTAGCTTTTTAAAACTCCCGTTTAAACAAGTGGCTTAATATGAAAGCTATTTTTTTCTTCCACCCTTGTTCAATTTAGTAAAGATGGGAAGAGTTTTAAAAAACGGCAAGACAGAAAAATGAATAGTCTCACTCCTCTTTAATCGTCTTCTGGCACTATTAATGGGGTCTTGTTACCAAACTTGTTTAGTAGCCTGGTTCAAATAACAACTCCAACTTTCCCCCTCCCTCCCCCTGTCTTCTCCATCTGTCATCACCATAGAGCAGGGGTCAGCAACCTGCGGCTCTGGAGCCTCATGTGGCTCTTTCACCCCTCTGCTGCGGCTCCCTGTCACTCAAAATATGCATCACAACCGCCAATGTGCGACACCCGCTGGCATGCAATTTATTGAACTTTTCAACCCCTGATAGGCCAACCATGGATAAATCCAAGAAAAGAACAGTTTCAGAAGAAAACAGAATGTTTAACTCAACTACATATTCTAGTTTTGTGGCCGCTCAAGAAATAGTCAGCACAGGAAGGGTTTTGTGGCTCCCGGTGTTTTTTTTTTCCTGTGGGAAACAGATCCAAATGGCTCTTTGAGTGTTTAAGGTAGCAGATCCCTGCCATAGAGAAATTAATAATTAATACAGTAAAAAGTAGACTGCACTAAGATAGGATAGGATAAGACAGGATAAGACAGGAACAGGATACAGACATGTGAGAAAACATGCGTTTTGGTTTAGGCTCATCTTGTGCAGAAGTAGGACTTTCAGCGATTCCTTTTCAGATGCCCTCACAGAACAAGTGCCATCAAGTTGGGTGAGGTGATCCCGATGTAAAGCTGCACTGTGAAGAGCTTTTCTAGGTGATAATAATCAGCATTTTGAATTGGACCCTGCAGTTGTGTGGCCACTGTCTTCTCTAACAGCCGTAGCATCCGCACATTGTAAAAGTCCAGACTTGTGGTGGCAAAGCTACTGTATTTTTTGGAGTATAAGGCGCTCCGGACTATAAAACGCACCTATCTTTTTTGGTGAGGAAAACAAGAAAAAGAAATCTGCCTCTGCCTCCCAGCTATTTTGCCTCCTTGCAGCAAACAGCCTGCTTTACTTTCATTTTCGTTTTCAGCATAGCTTGATTAGCACAAGAAAAAAAAATCTGCTCCCAGCAATTTACCTCCTTGCAGCAAGCAGCAGAGGCCCCCACAAAACTGCTGAGAGCAAAACAGCTGAGGATCGGGAGTCCGATCCAATCAACTTGTGCTAATTAGCCTGTGCTGAAGCTGAAATGAGCTGTTTCTCCTTGCTGTTTGCTGCAAGGAAGTAAATTGCTGGGAGGCAGAGGCCAAAGGGTGGGGGCCACTGGGTGGGCGGAGCTACATTTGGTGTATAAGATGCACCTAAATTTTCACCCCCTTTTAGGGGGGAAAAAGTGTGTCTTATACTCCGAAAAATATGGTACTTGGTGTTCCCACCACAGAAGATGCTGCTAAAGTTTGCCACAACTGACAGACTGTCAATCTGTGGTTTACCCACAGCGAAGTGTTTTCATTGGTTGCTTCAGTTTTCTGAAATAATTTTCCTGTTCAAATGTATGAAGTATATGTTGTGACATCTTTTAAAATCTTCCCTGTGTAAACCTTTTGTAGGTAACTATTATTAATATGTTCTCCAGCGCGCTGCTTGGAGAATCCAAAGCGTGGGTTTACAACAGTGTATTAGCCAGAGACTGAGTGTATATCACTTTAAATTTTCCTAGGATCCGCCTCCTTCACTCGACTGGTGTCAGTTTTATTCACTCAGTGGAGCTGAAGAGACTGATCTTAGGCTTCTATACATCTATATCATTATCTATCTAACATCTATCAACTATCAACTATCATCTATCGCCTACCCTACCCTACCCTACCCTACCCTACCCTACCCTACCCTACCTACCCCCATCCCCATCCCCATCCCCATATCCATCCATCCATCCATGCATCCATGCATCCATCCATCCTGTTCTGGCCCCGTGCCCAGAAATAACCTCCCCTCAGACAATCAGAGTCTAATGAACTGGCAGGCAACCTAGTAAGCTGATAACAAAGGTCGGCAGCAATCCGCAGCTGCTTGCCAACGTCTTTATTAATAGGTCCGTCACATACACACCACCAAAGCTGAGACGCAGGGCTGATTCAAAACCGGGATCCATGAATCTTTGTTTTGTTCGTCACAAAGATACGGCTACAATCCCTCTCTTATATAGTCTGGGAGGCGTGGTCCACCAGCTAATCACGACCACACCTTTTCCTCTGCTGGGCTCTCCTGTCTCTCCGACGCTGGCGAGGATCCAACCAAAACTCACTCCCCTTGTCAATGTCCTGTGGCTGCGGGAACGAGCTTGGCTCTGGGCCTATCTCCTGCCCTTTGGTGTCCTCCGGAGGCATTGCCAGAGAGGAGAGTCCTGGAGAAGGAGGCCTTGCCAACTCCTCTCCCACACTCTCAGAGTCCTCACCTGCTGATGACGCCGGCTCAGGCAACGGAGCCACAACCCACCCACCCATCCATCCATCCATCCATCCATCTATCTATCTCTGTAGTTTCTCAATGTATTTTAATAGCATTTTTGTTTGTAAACTGTCTTGAGATGTGCTAAATAGGAATTGTAATATACAAGGACATACAGTCGATGCATCAATTTTTTTTCCCTTCTTAAGATGGGAAAGGAAATACTCTATCCTGATGGGACCTTTTCTAGAGTGTTCAGTCTGACCCTGGAGGTTATCACTGCGATTTTGATGATTTGTTGAATTCACAGGCTGCCCAATTCCCAGCAACTCTGGTTCATTGTAGCTTGATTGCTAGGAATTCAAATATATTGATGGGCCTGTGATCATCTCATTTTTTCCCTTCTTTCTTTATCGCCTGTGCTTGCAATATTCTTTTAAGAATTATATAAAGGAAAAGAAAAGTACGTTCTTTGTCTTTTTAGCGTGGGATGTACAGTTTCATGTAAGGAAGGAAATTCAGTCTGAAGAAATTAACCCCTTTTCCAAAAGCTGCTTCCTGTTCAGTTAAATGCACGCCTGAAACAATTCATAAGGGACATTATTTAACCTTGTATTCAGTGTTGATCCAGGGAGTGGCTGGAAAAACTCTAGTTACCTTTCAGTAAGCTTAGTCTAGTCACAAAAAAAGTGTGACATTATAGAATATAGTGTCTCACTACAAAATATAATAACAATTTATTTCCAGAAAGAAGCAGCAACTTTATACGTCACCATAATGACATATAGTCTAGTGCCAAAATACCTAGTGCATTGTAATGTTACGTTTTAGTTAACATTTGCAACACGAGCATGCTCCTAGCTTTGAATCAGAGTGATTCAGCTGAATTTGACGAAGGGAGTTCTCGAAAACGAATACCCTTCCTCAAGGGAAAAATGACTTTTTCCTCTCTCCAAAGAACCAGTCATGATATTGAGGGAAACTTCCGGCTTTGACTGGAATGGGTTGAACGGAAGGAAGAAGTATCAGTTGGTAGCTAATCTGAGAATAGCAGTTGTTGTAGGAACAGCTGGGCAAGTTAGCTGGCCTCTTGTCTCTGAATGCAGAAAAATGGAAGGATCTGGAATCATGGACTTCTCTCTATTTCTGAGAGTAAAGCACGTTGGCAGTCTGAATTAGAAATCTAGTAATGAAGGGGGTGGGAGGAAGAAGCAGACTTCCTAGGACAGGGGTGTCAAACTCAAGGCCTGCGGGCTGAATTTAGTGCACGGAGTACTGAGATGGGGCTGCCCTGGAACAGTGAAGAACCGGCCCGCGGTGCCTCTGCCAGCAAGAGGATGGGGAGACTCAACCCCTCCAAGACTGAGTGACTATGGCTCCCGGCGTCCCGGTATAGCCAGCGGGTGCCATTAATGGCTATTGGGGGTGAAATGTTAGCCCCCTCGGAGAGGGCTCACAATCTGGGTGTCCTCCTGGATGCACAGCTGTCCTTAGAAGAACATATGACGGCTGTGGCCAGGGGGGCTTTTTATCAGGTTCGCCTGATGTACCAGTTGCGTCTCTTTCTGGACCGGGATGCCCTGCGCACGGTCACTCATGCCCTCGTCACGTTCCGTCTGGACTACTGCAATGCTCTCTACATGGGGCTCCCCTTGAAGGGCACCCAGAGGCTCCAACTGGTCCAGAATGCGGCCACGTGGGTGATTATGGGTGCGACTTGACACACCCATGTGACACCTCTCCTGCGCGAGCTGCACTGGCTCCCAGTGGTCCTGCTCACTGCGGTTCAAGGTGTTGATTACCACCTTTAAAGCGCTCCATGGCTTAGGGCCCGGATATTTACGGGACCGCCTTCTGCTACCAGTAGCCTCCCACCAACCAACGCGCTCCCACAGAGAGGGCCCATCGGCAAAACAATGTAGGCCTTGGGAGGGCCTTCTCTGTGGGGGCACCCACCCTCTGGAATGAATTACCCCCTGGGATACGGACAATTCCCGATCTCCATTACCTTTTGCCGGGCCCTTAAGACCCTATTATTTCAGCAGGCTTTTCAGCAAAATTTGGATGGGGCATTTTAAAGTAGGGGTTTTAATGGAGAGAGCCAAATTTGTTTAATTCATTTTTAAATGGGTTTTAAATGTTGTATGGTGCATTGTTCTATCATGGCTGTACACCGCCCTGAGTCCTTCGGGAGAAGGGCGGTATATAAATCTAATAAACATAAACATAAACAAGAACGGAGCTTGATTTCAGCTGTGATGGCCTCCTGTGACCCTCTGCCAGCAAAAACAGAGCTTGGGAAGGGCTGCACAAGCTCCATTTTTGCTGGCAAAGTGCTCAGGCCACCACAGGCACCCCTGACATGAGTGATGTGCTGGCCACGCCCCCTGGCCACGCCCGCTCCCCGAGGTCAAACACAACCCCGATGCGACCCTCAGTGAAATCGAGTTTGACACCCCTGTCCTAGAACGATTAAAACTGAGTAAAATAGAGAGTAACTGTTTAAGCAGGGAGTAGGGAGGTCTTGAAGGTGTTCTACTCCAACCCCCTGCTTAAACAGGAGATCCTATACCAGTGATGGCTAATACGTCATGTGCCAAAAGCGGGAGGAGTATGGGGGCGGAGGGTCGTATGCGCGTGTGCCCACACCCATAATTCAATGCGCCCTGCCCCCCCGCACATGCAAGTGTGACACCCCCCCCCCGCGCTCCCACCGCTTTGGATACATGATGGCCCAGTGGGCCCAGTGGGCCTGTTTTTTGCCCATCCCAGGCTCCAGAGGCTTTCTTGGAGCCTAGAGAGGGCAAAAACGGCCCGTCCCCAACTTCCAGTGGGACCGGAAGGCCCGTTTTCACACTCCAGAGGCTGTCTTGGAGCCTGGAGAGGGCAAAAACGACTCCTTTCCCAACTTCCACTGGGACCGGAAGGCCTGTTTTTTGCCCTCTCCAGGCTCCAGAGGCTTTCATCCCCAGAGGCCCTCCGGAGGCTGGAAATGCCCCGTTTCTAGACTTCCTGTGGGCCTGGAAGGCCCGAAAATCAGCTGGCTGGCACGCGCATGCACACTGGAGCTGAGCTAGGGCAACACTCACATGCCCACAGATATGGCTCCAGGTACCACCTGTGGCACACTTGCCATAGGTTCACCATCACAGTCCTATACCATTCCAGATAAATGGTTGTCCAGTCCCTTCTTAAAAGCTTCCAGTGATGGAGCACCCACAGCTTCTGAAGACAAGCTATTCCACTGGTTAATCATTCTGACTGTGGGGAAATTTCTCCTTAGTTCAAGGTTCCTTCTCTCCTTGATTAGTTTCCATCCATTGCCTCTTGTCCTGCCTTCAGGTGCTTGGTGAATAGCTTGACCCCCTCTTCTTTGTGGCAACCCCTGAGATATCAGAACACTGCTATTATGTCACCTCTAGTCCTTCTTTCCATCAGACTAGACATATCCAATTCCAACAACCGTTCTTTATATGTTTTAGCCTTCAGTCCCCCAGTCATCTTCGTTGCTCGTCTCTGCACTCTTTCCAGAGTCTCAACATCTTTTTTAATATTGTGGTGACCAACATTGGATGCAGTATTCCAAGTGTGGCCTTACCAAGGCATTATAAAGCGGTATTAACATTTTACGTGATCTTGATTCTATCCTTCTAATTCAACGGGATGGAACATCGGCAGGAAATTCGCAAGTTAGAAATACATTTCCAAGATGAGACTTGATCACTGCAACCAACCATTATGTATTTTATTTTTATTTTTTAATTCTTGCTGGCCCATCCCCTTGGTCACCATAATATCAGCCATTGAGCTTTAAAATCCTGATTTATGTCTCGGGTCCTGTTTTCATTTCCTGTTGGTTTCTTCTCACCCTCTCTCTAGTTGCATGATCCTCTGAGCTTTCGATCTTGGGCAATTTATTTAATTACAGTATGTGCTTTCTGCTACCTGATTGCAAGGATCAGTTAGTGCCATTCAACCTTAGCCAGGACAGCAAGTGAATTCTATATTTAGTAACCTAAAGTGAAGATTATTAGAGAAGCAGGAGGCGAGAGAACCTTCTCCTTAGATTTTTCAGTCCCAAACATTTGTCTTTAAAAGTTGTTTTCATTGCAGCTTTAAATGCTCCGTTTACTCAGTTGTCCTCCGGTAAGCTATGGTTTATCTCCAGGATGCTAAACTTAGAGATGATGGAGGAAGGCTGCAGATGACCTGAATCTCGCACGGGTTACTGAGTGCCTTGCCCTCACCAAATACAGCAGACTCCGTGAAATGAAGAAGAAGGTGTCAATTGCTCAGCTGCTTCTGCTCCTCGGCATTGAGGGCAGCTTGTGTTACAAGGAGGGCATCAAGACGATGCCCATCTCTGCTCGGTACAAGGAAAATGCTCTGGGCTAAATCAGATTTGAAATGGGGGTGAGAAAGCAACTCCGTTTGGTACAAAAATGGAAATGACATTCCTTTAAAGGGACGGGTAAGCAATTTTTTACTTACTGCATTCAACTCCCAATTTGGACCAATTGATAGAATATCCTGCTATTTTATTCAAGGCATCTACTATTTGCATCATCGCAGGCATAAAATTGTGAAATTTGGAAATAATCAAAAGGATTGCCATCAGCAGAGAAAAGCTGATTCACAATTCAACTGAATTGTGTACATGTAGTCCTCAACTTAGCGAGACCTTAATTGAGATCAAAATTTCCCTTATTAAGTGAGACAGTTGTTAAGTGAATTTTGCTCCATTTTACGACCTTTCTTGCCACAGTTTATTTTATTATTTATTTTATTTTTGTGATTTATATGCCGCCATTCTCCCTGAGGACTCAGGGCAGCTTACATACAATGACCAATACAAATCACAATAAACATAATTAAAATAAATTAAAATCCACAATAAAAACCATTCAGATTGTAAAACTATATAACCCCACGATCAGTTGTTAAGCAAATCACTGCAGAAATTAAGTTAGTAACACAGTTGTAAAATGAATATGGCTTCCCCGTTGCCTTTGCTTGCCAGAAGGTCTCAAGAGGGGATCACAAGACCCCAGGATACTGCGACCATCATAAATATGGGTTAGTTGCCAAGTGTCTGAATTTTGACCATGTGACCAAGGTTTACAAGTGTGAAAAGTCACCTTTTTCAGTTCTGTTGTAACTTCAAATGGTCACTAAGTGAACTGTTATAAGTTGAGGACTATCTGTATTACTTCTCAAATCTCTCTACCTTGCCTAGTTCCTCTAAATGAGGGGCATCAAACTGGATTTCTTCGAGGGCCGGATCAGCATTGTAGTTCTCCTCCGTGGGCCGGCCAGGGAGGGGGGTGAGATGGAACAGACGCCTCCTGCACCACCCTGCCTTACTATCTTCAAAGCGCTCCATGGCTTAGGACCAGGGTATCTTTGGGACCGCCTTCTGCCACCAATAGCCTCTCACCGAGCAGTCCGTTCCCACAGAGAGGGGCTCCTCAGGGTGCCGTCAGCCAAACAGTGTCGACTGGCGGCCTCCAGGGGGAGATTCTTCTCTGTGGGGGCACCGGCCATCTGGAATGAGCTCCCCCCTGAGATAAGAAGGATATAAGACCTATGTACCTTCCGCCGCGCTCTAAAAACGTTCCTATTTCATCAGGCTGATCTGGCTTAAACCTCCCCTTTATAATGGGTTTTATACTGGGTTTTTAAATGTCTTATATAATTGGATTTTAATTTACTTCAGCCAAATTATTTAATTTATTTTAATTTTTTTAACTTTTGTATGACATTGTATTTTAATCGGCTGTTCACCACCCTGAGTCCCTTTGGGGAGTAGGGCGGTATACAAATTTGATTAATAAATAAATAAATAAAATGGGATGGGGGGGCGCACGTGCCCCCCGCCATGCCCCATTTTTGGTTTAGATGGTCTCCTGCAGCACTCTGCTGACCAAAATGGGGCATGAGGGGGCTGTTGGCCCCATTTTTGCCAGCAAAGTGCTAGAGGAGGCTGTCCAGGCCGAAAATGAGGTGTGCGTGGGTCATGTTCCAGGCCAGCCCCGCGGGCTAGATTTAAGCACACCACACAGGCCTTGAGTTTGACACCCCTGCTCTAAATAATTGGGAAAGTGTCGGAGAATATACTGCTAATCTTTATTTTATTTGATTCATGTAGTAATCTTGATCCATTTTATGAATTTCAAAGGAAATCCCGCCTGTTTAATACAACAAACATGGTCTGTCTCTACATGTCATCAAAGGCTTTTTTCAACATCTAATGACAGTACTTATAAATTGATCGTACTGCTTACTCAAATCCATTAAATTTATGATTAACCTGTTATTGTCTCCTGCTTGTCTAGTTTTTTTACTAGTGTACGGTAACACTTACTGTAATGAATTTATCAGCACTGCGGTTAAAATCTGTATGTCAACATTAATCAATGAAATTGATCGATAATTAGGACACTGGGTATAATTTTAACCTGATTTTGAGTATTACTGTAATATAAGTCTGATTAAATGCCTCTGATAATATTCTCTGATCAAATACCTCATCATGCAACGGACAGCATTTTGGTGCCATAAATATTTTATACCATTGTATAAGAAATCCATCCAATCCTGGTGTCTTTCCACTAGCCATTTCTTAAATTATTTGTTTAAATGTCTGCCTCAGAAACTGAGGCAGATTAAGGTTCTTTTTGTGTATCATTGAAGAGTGATAAGTTTATGGTATTTAGAAAGGCCTCTAGACTCTCATTTGATATATTTTTCAGTTTACTATGTGGTCCTGAGTATGATTTTTTTTTAAAGAATGATGACTTATATTCTTTGAAGTTTTACTCATCACTTCTGATAATCAGAAACTTTGCTTTTTCTTTCTTTTGCTTTAATTGATTAGCCCAAATCCTGTGAGATCTTTCACCATTCTCTAGTATTTCTGTTGTAAATATGTTAACCTGAAGTCTCTGTTCTGTGAAATTATAGTATTTAGTTTGTATTTCTTAGATACTTTGCTTGCCAATCTTTGTTCAAGAGCTACTGCTGGTAAAGGCAAGCGTGAGCATATGTTCATTTTAATATACATTTAAACATATGTTCATCTTAAAGTGAAGCCAAAAAATATATTTTATAATCCAGATCTCATTTGGAAATGTCAGTATACTGGAAGTATTCCTGCAGTATTATTCATTTTTTTAAAAACAAAACCTCTTACCCAAACTTTTTAATTTAAATTTTTGAATTACATAAATCCCTTTTACTTTATATTCAAGAAAGTATTGTGATACATAAGAAACATCTGTTACATATTTATATTATTGCGAATAATTCATTTCAAATATCTGGAAAGTATAGGAGAGCCAAATGGAGGAATATTATTTCTGCCAAAGAAGGGCTAAAGTTTATACAGATAGTCCTGGATTCAGGACCAAAATCGAACCCCAAATTCTGCAGCTAAGCAAGACAGTGAGTTTTGCCCCATTTTACAATACGAAAAATTACTCTGGCAGGTGTGTTATGTTGCAATGTTGTCAGAAAAGTACACATCCTTTGCAGCTGCGACTGGCCTACGCAGCGATCTAAAAAAAGATCCTGGTCTGTATTGATCAGTGAGATTTGATCCAAGGCCATTTCCCCGTTCTCATGTATGCTGTTTTCCCAGCTATTGATTCAAAGGAATGGCAGCAACCCTGTTAGATGACATAAGTTGTAGCATGTTACTGATTGGCCAATTTGTCCTCTCAGGAACTTGCTTTTTCACAATAAATGAACGAGCGTGTAATGTTTTTGACTCATTGGGTTTTCTGTCTAGTTTTCGGTCTTCTGTGGAGAGAACATCACATTTTCCCCCTTGCTGCCCCGACGTTCCACTGATTGGGATGTGCTCAGTCCTGATTGGTTGACTGGGTGTCATTCAAACTTCCTCCACAGCTCAGTCACGCCCCCTCCTTCTGCGCATGTCAGTCTTTTCACTCAGTCACTAGTGATTAGCTGGGGGGAAAAAAAGCGACAAACTGTCATTCTAACGGCTGTTTTAGAGCCCGGCCGCCATTTTGAAAGTGCAGCTCAGGGCAACGATGTCGGAACTCACAAATTTTTCAGCACTGCTATATATAGGCCCCGTTCAGAGGTGGTATTTAGCCGGTTCATACCGGTTCAAGCGAACTGGTAGCAGAAATTCCGGATGGGCTCGCCTGCCCCCAGCTCTATAATGTCCTATTTAGGCACTTTTTGAGGCCAGGCACATGCACAGAAGGCGTGTGAGCAAGCAAAGTGCATGCATGGAAAGCCAGGCATATGTGTGGCAAGAATATTGGAAACCCACCACTGGCCCCATTGATGTTTCTATGGGACTATGCAGTGACCATGAGAGTCTAGGAAAAGAAATTAATGGCTCATAAGTGCAAACAGTTGGGAGAAAATATATTCAGGATTGGATTCAGTTGGGATTCTCTAGTTGTGAATGGTGTATCACACTTTGTTGTGGTCCGCTGGCGGCCTGCGGAACTGGCAGCAGAGTCGGACAGTGAGGAGGTTGGGGAGGAACATGGGTCAGTACTGGAGTCTCGGGAAGGCTCGGATGAGGGCTCTGCATCGGAGGCAGAGTGGGGGCCATGCCCCCAGAGTCGGACATCAGTGAGGCAGAGGAACAGGGGGATCCTGTTCTCAGTGTGCGCATGCGCAGAGCTGCCAGAAGGCAAGAACAGTTAAGACAAAAGGGGCAACTCGGGAATAGGGCTTGGAGACGATTGGGCCCTCCCATAAGACATAAAGGAGGAGCAAAGGCACGTGAGCCTTTGCAGGAAGCAACTTTAATCGTTCTGGTCAGTTTTAATTCTGAAGCTCCATTTTGACTCTGTTCTCCGTGTGGCCTTGCAAAGCTAATTGCCAATTAGGTCTTTGGCAACGTGTCAAGGGAGATAAAGGTGGGTGTTTATCAGCCTTATCCCGTAGGACTGTGGCAGACTTCTGTTGGACTCTTTACAAACTATTTGTGACTCATTATGGGCTGTGAATGAATATAATTCACAGCTGTTGAAATAAAAAGAGGGTTTTTGGGATTAATCGTGTGCTTTTTACTGTCTCAGGAAGCCTAGGTCAGAACATAGTTTTTCTCTTTTATTCCATCCTATCTTTTCTGCAGGAATTGTTTTAAATTCAGAGTTGGCTCCCCCTTTTTTGGTATACGAGGATATGTTTCTAACTGGAGGGTTTGAACACTTTCATATTCTCAAGCGACAGTGAATGTGGCATTCTAAAGACAACCTGCCAAAGGGAGAACAGGCTTGCCAAATGAAAATAATGAACCAAAAGAAAATGTACTTAATGGTTATTGCAGTGCAGATGAAAATCCTAGCTTTAATACGATATCAGAATATCTGAGTTGAAATGGACCTTGGAGGTCTTCTAGTCCAACCCCCTGCTTAGGCAGGGAACCCTACACCACTTCAGACAAATGGTGTTCCAACATCTTCTTAAAAACTTAAAAACAGTGAGGGCTAACTTTTTTGCTGTCACATGCCAAAAGCGGAGGGAGAGCAGGGGAATCGTGCATGTGCATGCCACACTCATAATTCAATGCCCACCCACGCCCCGCCCTCCCACACATGTGCGCATGCTCCCCTGCGCTCTCCCCCGCTTTTGGCACATGATGACACAGTGGGCCTGTTTTCACTCTCCCCAGGCTCCAGAGGCTTTCTAGGAGCCTGGGGAGGGCAAAAACGGCCTTCCTCAATCCCCGTGGAGGTCCTCTGGTGGCCGGAAACAGCCCATTTCCCGACTTCCGATGGGCCCAGAAGGTCTGAAAATCAGCTGGCCGGCGGGCACATGCGTGCTGGAGCTGAGCTAGGGTAACACTCGTGTGCCCTCAGATATGGCTCCGCGCGCCACCTGTGGCACCCGTGCCATAGGTTCGCCATCACAGCTCTATACAGTAGTGGCCAAAATTGTGAAAATGGTTGTTACTAGCTAGTTTTAGAGAATACACTTTTCCCAAAAGCTTTCCACAATTTTGGCCACCACTGTACTTTGTCAGACAAATGGCCATCCAATCTCTCCTTAAAAATCTCCAGGGATGGAGCACCCACAACTTCTGAATGCAAGCCGTTCCACTATTTAATTGTTCTCACTGTCAGGAAATTTCTCCTTAGTTCTAAATTGGATCTCTCCTTGATAATTTCCCATCCATTGTTTCTTATTCTGCCCTCAGGTGCTTTGGAGACTATCAATCAAAGACTGAACACCCGTCTGATATCTGTCACTCATTGCTATATCTCTGATCCAGAAATTTAAAAGCCAACTTTCCCCATTTCTTTCAAATACTACAATGTCCCAGCAATTTCAACTTTGTCCTTTGTAGTCCTTCCCAGAACCGTTTTATTCATGCTTCTTCCTGGCTTTGGGATTTAATAATTCATTGGATGTCATGCTGCCTGTTGAAGGAACTGCAAATGAAGTTTAGGAATGCCACAGCTGCTGGATTTATGTAGCTGTTAAAAGGACTAAGGAGTCTTTCAGATCTTGGAAAGCATTCTGAAACCTAGCTGGAGGATAGAAGATTAATAACTGGACCTCAAACTCTGGGAAGGGGGAAAAAAAACATCCTTCCTGTTTTAAAAGTAATGTGCAAATAATAGTTGGGGTTTGTTTGGGCAAGATTCAGCAATTCTTATTTTAAGTATGTACTTGTAAAGTTAGAATAGAATTAGAATTAGAATTAGGAATAGGAGTAGAACAGAATAACAGAGTTGGAAGGGACCTTGGAGGTCTTCTAGTCCAATCCCCTGCTTAGGCAGGAAACCCTAGACCACTTCACACAAATGGTGATCCAACCTCTTCTTAAAAACATCCAGTGGTGGAGCATTTACAACTTCTGGAGGCAATCTGTTCCACTGATTAATTGTTCTCACTGTCAGGAAATCCCTCCTTAGTTCTAAGTTGCTTCTCTCCTTGATGAGTTTCCATCCATTGCTTCTTGTCTTGACCTTAGGACGCTTTGGAGAATAGCTGACTCTCTCTTCTTTGTGGCATTGAGATATTGGAAGTTGATTGATTGTATCAGAATATATTTATATAAAGATCTATTTAAGTTTTTAATTGGTATATTTACCTAGAATTTTATGGTGGATATCTTGGGGGGGGAAAATTCATTCCTAAATGAAAAATACCATCATTTCAACAGGGCCAAATCGTGTAGCTTGCCTTTGTGAAGGTTAATTTTTCTAGGACTCTTTGCTTTTGGGCTGCCCAGCCCTATGTAGCTTCACAAGGGGTTGGACCACAGTATATATGATGTCAGTGCAAGGATGTTGGAAATTGTTGCTTCTGGGTTGACTGGATCATCCCTGAATTTTGTGCTGTCTGGGCCCAGGGAACCTGATCTGCTCTTTTCAGAAGAATGGCCTCTGCTTCATTTAAAAAAAAATTGTCAACCTCCAGTTATTCTTTTCCATGTACGAAGAATTGTATTATTCTTATAAGTTGCTGAGCACAAATAAAAGAACCTGTTTTCCTGAGTCGCTGCTCCGACATTCCTCACTCTTGGGATATCTTCTCCTCGATTGGTCTGACTGAGTGCTCATCAAATTATATCCCTCTGCAGTAGGGTCACGCCCACACCTTATGTGCATGCTCAGTCTTTTTCACTCAGTCGATGTGGGAAGACTTGAGTGCTTGCACTTATCAATTTAATTAATGTCCTATTGTTTGTTCCCTTATAAATCTATCCTGCTTTGGAAGACCAATTGATGGCAACCAAGAGAGAGACATTTTTGGGCCCAGCATAACCATCTGTGTAGAACAAGCTTCCCCGAAGGGACTTGTTAATTATCGGTGCTCAATGAAGACAATTTTATTTATCTAGATATTAACTTCCTAGATTGTGTCAACATAGATTTTACATCCTTTCCTTTATTTGTTCCCATTTTCCTCTCTAATTTCATTTTACTACGCGTTACATTATGGTAAGGCCCACTGGGCATTTAAACCATGGTAGGAAAAGCTGTGAGAAATAGTTTGAAATAAAAACTGCCAGTAATTTAGGTCGAAAATATAAAAGGCAGGTGGATAGAAATTGCAGAATTGGTTTATTGACTTCTTATCTTCAGTGACTTCCTCTGAACCACAACTGATCCTCTTTTGTTCAGGCTGAAAAACATGAATAGAATCAGATAACATGGGGTGAAATGTCAGTTTAAGCCAGTCTTGACAACTTGTAAGATTTGTGGACTTCTTCAACTCACAGAATTGAGTTGAATTCTGGGAATTGAAGTCCATAGGTCATACAGTTGCCAAGATTGAACAGCCCTGGTTTAACCATTCACTGTATAACAAAATTATTCCTGTAGACCTTTGTTATAAAGTGAAGACCACTGAGCTCAAAGGGACTTGGTCTCATCTAGATATTCTTGATAAGTTTTAAGTATTTGATATTGGAAAATGTTTAACATAACAATGTTAGGCGATGTATAGATGCTGCCACAGATACAGAAAAGCTGTATTTTCTCAGAGTCTGGACTGCCATCTGTCAGAAATGGTGTAGGTTTAGGGGTATCAAACTTGTGATGACACGTTGTCACATGACGTATCGCCACTTTTCCCCCCTTTGCTGAAAACGGGGGTGGGCGTGGCCAGTGCATGACGTATCCGGCCCGCAGGCCACGAGTTTTTAAAGTCTTCTGCTTGGACAGGGGGTTGGATAAATACAGTTGCCAAATTTCTGAATCACATGACAATGGAGATGATGATAATAATAATAATATAATAATATTAACTTTATTGTCATTGTACATGTATACATAGTAGACCCATACAACGAAATTCACTTAACATCCAAAGACCAGGTCCAACACACATAACAATCTCCAAACATCCCTCACCACCACAAATTCCCCACCCCTAAACCACTCACACATCCATACAACAGACCAAGTAATGCTTTAGTTCATTGTTGAGTGCAATTATAGCTCTGGAATAAAAACTATTTAGAAAACGTATGGTTTGAGTTTTAATTCTTCTGTATCTTCTGCCAGAAGGCAGCAGTCCAAAAAGATTGTAAGCAGGATGGGAAGAGTCTCTGAGAATGTTGTGCAATTTCCTCAAACAGCGAGATTCGAAGATGTTGTCCAGGGCTGGTAGCTGGAACTCGATGATATTCTGGGCAGTTTTAATGATTCTCTGAGGAGTATTTTTTTGTCTGCTGCAGAGCTGCTCCCACACAATGCAAGAATGCTGTATGTCAGGACACTCAATGGTGCTGCGATAGTAGGACAGAAGTAGATGCTGAATAGATTTATCTTCCTGAGCTGTTGCCACAGTCACAAGTGTGAAAAACGGTCATAAGTCACTTTTTTCAGTGATGACCCTGAATGAACTGTTGTAATTCTCTGAGATACCCGTACCTCTATAAGACTCAGAGGATAAACCAAATTGAAATTGGCAATCTGGTGATTATTACAATTTACTGTTTGGAACTCATTTAGCCACAGCATTACAATTGCCACATGCCTTTGCAAGTCTGTTCTTGTCCTTGTAAAACTTTATTGCTGAAATACTGAACAGTATTTTACAATACTGTTGCTCGCTATAGTATTGAAGGCTAGTTCCAGAGATTCAGGTACCGAATTCTAAAACACAGGGGGTGAAATGCTTCCAGTTCGGACAGGATCGCCCGATCCGGTAGCAATGGCGGCAAATGGTTTCGGAGAACCGGTAGCAAAAATCCCTGTCCCCCCCCCCTCCCCCATGCCCAGCTCAGCCGCGCGATCATCAGAGGCTTTTTTTTTTACTTTTAACAGCAATGCTTTTAAAAGTAAAAAAAAAGAGATTTTGCACCACAGCTGATCACCCCCCCCCGCGTGCTGTTCTACTTACCGCATGCCTCCTTTTGGTGTGCACTGAGTGTGCGCACCTCACATTTGGTGTGTGGTGCGCACTGCGCATGCGCAGCCAGTGAACCGGTAGTAAACCGGTAGTAAGATTTCACCACTGCTAAAACAGTGACCTCTCCCCTCTTCTTGAAGCTTAATGCTCTATTGCAGGAGGATAGTTTTCTCCCCCTACTCCAAATAATGGATCTTTACCTCTCAGAAGCCTCAGGTGAATGTTTGAAAACAAAAGAACGGGCAGGAACTAAAACTTGTTGCAGAGTTGGGATGCCTCCAAAAGGGGGTCCTTTAATTGAAAAGGAATGGCTGACTTGTGAAGTTGGAGTCACCAGGAGTTGGATGGCATATAAATTTAATTTATTACGGTTGGCCACCCAGTCAGCCAGGTGTTCAGAGTAGATTTGGCAGTTTTGTCCACCCCGGGAGCCCTTCCCGAGCCCCCGGGATAGGCTCATGTTGTTCAATAATATTCTTGTCTGTTTGAATTTTGAACTCCCAGAACAGTTTAAGCTTTTTCTTTTTCTATTACTTGGTCTGTTTTGTGGTCCCACCAGTTCTGCTTCTAGGCAAGCGACTCCCCCCCCCCCCCTTTTCTTTTTTCTTTTGCAGGTATGCAATGCACTTCTTGTTGTTAGTTGCGAAGTCGTGTCCGACCCATCATGACCTCATGGACAATGTTCCTCCAGGCCTTCCTGTCCTCTACCATCTCCCGGAGTCCATTTAAGCTCATGCCGACTGTTTCAGTGACTCCATCCAGCCACCTCCTTCTCTGCCGTCCCCTTCTTCTTTTGCCCTCCATCTTTCCCAGCATTAGGGTCTTCTCCAACAAGTCCTTCCTTCTCATTAGGTGGCCAAAATATTTGAGTTTCCTCTTCAGGATCTGGCCTTCTAAAGAGCAGTCAGGGTTGATCTCCTCTAGGACTGACCAGTTGGATCGCCTTGCAATCCAAGGGACTCACAGGAGTCTTCTCCAGCACCAGAGTTCAAAGGCCCCAATTCTTTGGTGCTCTCCAATGCACTATTATTACCTTTTTATTTGGCTGTTATTTGTAGTCAGTCTGTGCGATATTTTTGCGTCAGATAATTGGGTGAACCATTGTTTGGTCAGCTTCTTTTATTATTGTCATTATTTTAACCAGCCGCAGTTGTAGCTTCTGAATAGAGATTCCTTCCTTCCTTCCTTCCTTCCTTCCTTCCTTCCTTCCTTCCTTCCTTCCTTCCTTCCTTCCTTCCTTCCTTCCTTCCTTCCTTCCTTCCTTCCTTCCCATAGCAATTTGCTGCCCTGAACTCCACCTCCAACCTGTATTCTCTTAATTTTGCCTGGTCCTTTTGTGAAAGAAAAAACTGGTATATGAAACGAGATAACCCTTTTAAGAAGGAGGAAGCAGCGGAGGTAAATGGTCTTTTTTTAACAGGCACTTTTTGTAAGTACCTGGCCTACGTATATTGCATCCACACCCACAAATTCAATTCAAACCTTTATTGCCAGAGTACATTATGAGATTGGTTGAGCCTCCCTTCGTGCACCCTCCTCCCCAAACACAATACAACTCAAAGCGAAAGACAAAAATCCCTAGCCCAGTGAATCCTACTAACAAACAACTTATTGCACATCGCGCCGGCCCCGCAAGTCAATCGTATTATGTTGTTGTAAAGTTATTTTTCATTCAGGAGTCTGATAGCCCACAGATAAAAACTGTTCTTCAGCCTGTTTGGTTGGCTGCCTATGCTTCTATATCTCCTTCCAGACAGTAGGAGGATAAAGAAGGGCTGACCAGGGTGTGAGTCGCCCCTGAGGATTTTCCTCACTCTTCTACGGCAGCGAGCCCTAGCGATGTCGTCTAGTGGTATCAGGGGTCAGCCCACGATGTTTTGTGCTGTGCTCATCACCCTCTCTAACGTCTTTCTATCCGCGGCTGTCAAGCCAGCTTACCACACTGTAACGCAGTGAGTGAGGACGCTTTCTATTGTGGACCGCTAAAAGGAGGTCATCGGTGATTGTTCCACTTTATTTTTTCACAAGACCCCAAGGAAGTGGAGTCTCTATTGGGCCTCTCTGGCTGCCTGGGTTGTGTTGATTTTCCAGGTGAGATCTTCGCTGAGATGGACTCCCAGGAATTTAAAGGAGGAAACTCTCTCTGCACAGCCCCCCTTGATGTAAAGTGGGGCAGGTTCAGGGGTGAAATCCAGCAGGTTCTGGAGAACCGTTAGCAGAAATTTTGAGTAGTACGGAAAACCGGCTGGGGTGGGAATGGAGATTTTGCAATATCCTTCCAGCAGGAGAGGTGGGAATGGAGATTTTGCAGTATCCTTCCCCTGGAGTGGGGTGGGAATGGAGATTTTGCAATATCCTTCCCCTGCCACGCCCACCAAGCCACGCCCACAGAACTGGTAGGGAAAAATTTTGGGTTTCACCCCTGGGCAGGTTCCTCTCTCTTCTTCCGGAAGTCTAACACCATCTCCTTTGTCTTGCTGATGTTCAGGTGCAGGTTGAAGCACCATGTGGATACCGTGTTTCCCCGAAAATAAGAGCCTGTTTTATATTTTTTTGAACCCTGAAATAAGTGCTTGGCCTTATTGCCATGCGCTCAAAAGCCCGATTGGGCTTATTATCAGGAGAATAATAAGCCCAAT
This sequence comes from Masticophis lateralis, assembly GCA_030761175.1. NCBI lineage: Eukaryota > Metazoa > Chordata > Lepidosauria > Squamata > Colubridae > Masticophis > Masticophis lateralis. Next base: position 9,964,688 of record JAUDYJ010000007.1, on the reverse strand, counting down.
CAGGCTGTTACCCTGGGGGAAACAGGTAGCTTTTGAATATATGTGGATAGTTTTTGAAATATGCAAAGCACAGCAAAATGAGGCATTACGAAGCTAAACAGAGCTTTGATTTGCTTAGATAGAAGTCTACCAGGGAACCCCACAGTTTTCGGCTACACATCGAGAATTTTTTTAAAAAAAATCACTCCGGAAGAATGCAAAGACGAATTAATTTCACATTCTACTTGGGCATGTCTATGAAGTCATCATCCATCAAGCTTGTCATTGTAGAAGCCTTACAATGTCATCTGCCATGTACAAATACAAATTTATTGAGCACATAAAAGTAGTGCTCTCCAGCACAGATTTCCGCTTCAAAAAAAGTAGGGAACGCCCGGGGTTGCATCGTATTTTTAGTTGTGTCTGGTTGTCTGCTCTAAAATTTTAATTTTTTCTTGATGATAGTTTTGCTGAATAGGAACAATTATATGGACTATTGAATTGCGTGGGAGGATTTGCGGGTTTGTACAGAGGTGGGCTAGCCCTCGATTTACAACCGCAACATTTGAGTCAGTTTTTAAAGGGAGTTCTGCCCCATTTTACGACCTTTCTTGCCACAGTGAATCACTGCAGTTCTTAAATTCAATCCCACGGTTGTTAAGTGAAGTAGCTTCCTCAGTGACTTCGCTTGTCAGAAGGTCACAAAAAGGGATCATATGATCCCAGGACGCAGCAACCATCATAAATACGAATCAGTTACCACGCATACAAATTTTGATCATGTGACCATGGGATGCTAGAACGGTTGTAAGCGTGAAAAAGGGTCATAAGTCACTTTTTTCAGTGCCGTTGCAATTTTGAACGGTCACTAAACAAATGGTTCCAACTTGAAGGCAACCTGTAGTTAGTTGCTTCAGACAATATTCCAGTTATTTTCTCCTCTATTTTTTTTTTTTTTTTGGTCACTCTTCACTATTGGTAATGTATTTGTAGCATGTGGACCAAGAGAAATATTGTCCAGTTGTGTCATATTTGAAAGAAATAAATGATATTAGGTGGTGATATTGTCCGTTCCTGCTTGGGGATTATTTGTTGTGGTCTGCCAGCAGTCTGAGGAACTGGCAGCGGAGTCGGACAGCAGTGAGGCTGAGGAAGAACATGGGCCAGTCCTGGAGGCTGGGGAAGGCCCGGATGAGGGCTCTGCGTCGGAGGCAGAGATGGGGCCAGGGCCATCGGGGAGTGATGTGCTGACTCCGGAGCCTCCAGAGGCTGACAGTAGAGAGACTGAGGAACAGGAGGAGCCTGTTCCTAGTGCACATATGAGAAGAGCTGCCAGAAGGCAAGAGCAGCTAAAGCAAAAAGGACGACTCGGAAGTAAAGCCAAGAGACGCTTGGCCTCTCCCATAAGGCTTAAAAGACCAGCAACAGCTCTTGGGCTCTTTGTTGGAAAACAATCGTTGAGAGATTTGCTTCTTGTCTTGCTGCATTTATTTCTTGTCAGCGTCTTCTTCTTCTTAACTTTTGCCAAGAAAAGCCTTTGGCAGTTTGCCACAGTAGACCAAGGCTGGTGATAAGGCTGAAGAATTGTGTTTTGAGGACTTTGCTTTCATTTAATATAGAATACGCTGAGAATGAGTGAATTCTCGCCGTTGTAATAAAATCTGTTTGTTTTTTGGAACTGTTTTATATTTAATATTAACTAAGTGGGCCAGGGTCACAAAATTATTCCCATTTTTTAAAATAACTGTAATGACTATCTAAATGAGTGATTAAGAAAAATGATTAGATATACAAGGAAATTCCTTGCCTGCCTGAACTTGGAAGTGAATAATTTGAGCCCTGTTGGTTTGAGTTGTTACAACTTGCCCGACATAATGTGTTTCACACCACAGTTTTATTTTCTTTTAGTTCATCAGAGAAGATATGAAATATAAAGATGCATCAAATAAGCACAGCCACTTGCACAGGGAAGATAAGCACATCACCATTGAGGATTTATGGAAAAGCTGGAAAACATCAGAGGGTAAGGCATCCATTTTGTGCATTTTTCTTCTCTGTCCATTTCTCCCCTAGGTTTAATAATACCGTGTTTCCCCCAAAATAAGACCCTGTCTTATATTTTTTTGAACCCCAAAATAAGCGCTTGGCCTTATTTTGGGGGAGGTCTTATTATTTTGGGGTGCATGGAGCAAGAAGGGGATCCTCTTGCCGTCTTACCTGATTTCTAGATCTGTCTCCCTAATCCAAGGGTCAGCAACCTGCGTCTCTGGAGCCTCATGCGGCTCTTTGGGGGCTCTGCTGTGGCTTCCTGTCAGGTGATCCCACCACCGGCTGGCCCCACCCCTCCCCTCCCAGTCACTCCTCGCTTGGCCTGAGAAGGTAAGGGCGACAGTGTGGGATGGAGAAGTAGCCAGGGCAGAGACAGGGAGATACTGACAGAGGGGGAGAGAGAGATACAGAGAGGGTGGGGGAGAGAGGGGAGAGAGATGTCAAAAGGATTTTGTGATTCCCGGTGTTTTTTAACAACCGGTTCTTTGCCCTAATGACCGGCTGGGTAGGCGTGGTTGGGGTGGGGGTCATGTGACTGGTGGAAGTGAGTGACATCGAGTTGGCCACGTCTACCCAGGTTTTGTGACTCCTGGTGTTTTCTTTTCTGTGGGAAACGGGTCCAAATGGCTCTTTGAGTATTTAAGGTTGCAGACCCCTGCCCTATCCAGAGGAAATGGCGGGAACCGGCTGTGCATGCAGTTAAATATGTTCGGGGAGGGCTTATTTTTGGGGTAAGGATAATTTACGGGGGAGGACTTATTATCCAGGGAGCGCTTAGTTTTGGGGAAACAAAGTAATAAAAAGCAATTTAATGCAATACAATTTAAAAACAAAAGCTGAAATGTGTAAAGCTGAAGTTTATAATGTAACATAAATTAATCTCTTTTAAAAAAATAATAATAAATGCTTCCTGCTTTAGGCCTGGATCGCTTTGGGAAATGGTGAACTTTTGAGCTAAAGTCATGATTTCAGTGTTTTGACAGAATATACTACAAAACGTGTTGTAAGCATTTGGTGGCAAGTAGGAGGTTATCGTCAGATGTGAAAGATCAAGTCCACACAATGAAGGTTTCAATTCAGCTGATTCATTGCTAAAAGCCTATGCGCAGGAATCTTCTCAACTAACGGTTAGCCTATGCTAGGAGTTAGATAAGAGCCAAAGACTTTCAAAGGGGGGGTGGGGGGGAGGTTGGACTTCATTGACTCGTGACTACATAAGGATTCTAAGCTGATCCCTCTTTTGACTCCATCCGCAAATTCTTCCCCTCTTCCTACACCTATACTGTCAAATCAAATCCAATTTTGGAAATGCAGGTCAGGGTTAATATAGAACTAAATCACAAATCTTCTGGAGTCAACAAGGATAACCCTTGGAATTTTTGGAATTTTAAGCTACTGGATTTAACGACAGAGGCTTGGTTGGGACTCTGAAAATCTCTGCTCTAGGATGGATGACAGAAGTACATTTAAATGGGCTGCTATGTTAAAGAATATCTTAACCTGGGGAAGAACAAATGAAAAGAGCTATTTGCCCCCTTTGTCTCCCAAAGGAAAATAAATATGAAAATTGAAGGAAGAGCAGATATTGGATAAACCTGTAGTAGAATCAGGTACCCAATGTATAGATGGTTGTTGTAAAACACAACCTCATTGTTATTCTGCTAGAAAACTGTTACTTGACCATCGTGTTGGCAGTCTTAACAAATAGGACCTTCTTCATCAGCAGTGGAATTCAAATTTTTTTACTACCAGTTCTGTGGCTTGGAATTCAAATTTTTTTACTACCGGTTCTGTGGCTTGCCCACCGTGGCTTGGTAGGCATGGTGTGGTGGGGAGTGGCTTGGTGGGCGTGGCTTGATGGACGTGGCAAGGGAAGGATACTGCAAAATCTCCATTCCCACCCCACTCTGGTGCCAGTCAGAGGTGGTATTTGCCGGTTCTCCGAACTACTCAAAATTTCCGCTACAGGTTCTCCAGAACCTGTCAGAACCTGCTGAATAGCACCCCTGATCTTCATTGTTGAATAATTAATTATGAATTTTTCTCTGTGGCAAAAACTGAATAAATTAAATTAAATTAAATTTTAAATTAAATTAAATTTTAAATTAAATTATTAATCCATATAAGCAAGCGGCTTCTTTGGGATCTAACTATCTCATATAGCAGAATGATCCCAGGTAAGATATATTTAAAAGTATTCAGATGGCTTAGTTCTCTAATTAATATTACTGACAATGATTATAATGCTTTTTAGGTACCATAGTATTCCTGTTGTTATTACATGTGGGTGGAATAAATGTACACATTTTAATACTGTCCTCTTAACGCCTATCAAATCAAATCACGTATATCATGTATAAAAATGTCTGTCTGATTGTAAGCAAATTATGTATTTATTTACTTTCGTTCTCTAAATGGATCTTTGGTACAGAAATTCATAAAAATTACCAAATTATTACGGCCAGATGGACTTAATTAAGCTCTCACTTTGCTTTTAGGTATTAACTTGCAAATTTGCTCTATAAACAGTTTCTCCTGCTAAAGTGCTAAAGGCATGTCAGTTATTTATTTTCTGGGAATATAATTGTGCTGCTACGGTTTCTACACATTCAGTTCCAGCCTTTGCAAAACAAGTTCATATTTTGTTTTGGGCCCGTGCAAAATAGAGTGGTGGAAAAAATGTTTGACTTCATGATGAACCCATGTTTTAAAGATTAAAAGTATGTGCTTGTTCCCCCCCACCACCACTTTTTATTCACTCCTAAGTACTCAATTGCCTATAAATTTGATTTAGAATGCTGATGCAAAAGATTGTGCGAATGACATCTGATTCTCTGTTTTTTTTTTTTTGTTTGTTAATTTGATTTATATGCTGCCCTTCTCCAGAGACTCAGGGTGGTTTACAGTGCGTTAAGCAATAGCCTTCATACTTTTGTATATTTATACAAAGTCAGCTTATTGCCCCCACAAACTGGGTCCTCAATTTACCCACCTTAGAAAGGATGGAAGGCTGAATCGACCTTGAGCCTGGCTAGGATTGAACTCGCAGTAATTGCAGGCAGCTGGATGTTAAATGCTGCCTTAGTAGGAGGCATTAGCCTCCTATGCCACTCAGGCTCATTATGCACAGTCACTCATGCCCTTGTCACTTCCCGTCTGGACTACTGTAATGCTCTCCACATGGGGCTCCCCTTGAGGAGCACCCGGAGGCTCCAACTGGTCCAGAATGCGGCTGCATGAGTGGTTATGGGAGCGACTTGTTACTCCCAGGTAACTCCCCTCTTTCACGAGCTGCACTGGCTCCCAGGGGTCTTCCAGGTGCGTTTCAAGGTGCTAGTCACCATCTTCAAAGCGCTCCATGGCTTAGGACCAGGATACCTACAGGATCGCCTTCTGCCACCGAATACCTCCCACCGTCCGATACGGTCTCACAGAGAGGGACTCCTCAGGGTGCCTTCAGCCAGACAATGTCAGCTGCCGACCCCCAGGGGGAGAGCCTTCTATGTGGGGGCTCCTGCCCTATGGAATGAACTGCCCCCGGATATGAGAAGGATTCCTGACCTCCGCGCCTTCTGTCGTGCTCTGAAGACTTTGTTCCATCAAGCCGGCCTGACCGAATAGATAAATTTTAAATGGGTTTTAATTCGTTTTAAAGGGGTTTTAGCAAGGGGTTTTAATAACGGCCAAATTGCTTTAAATTATTTTAATAGTTTTAATTTTTGTGCGGGGTTGTTTTAATATGGCTGTAAGCCGCCCTGAGTCCTTCAGGAGAAGGGCAGTATAGAAATGTAATAAATCAAATCAATCAATCAGTCATAAAAGGAACGTGTAGCCAAATGATGCTCAAACCGAACCCTAGTAAGATAACAGCATGGTAAGCTCCTTTGATAAGACAGCCATTTAAAGTTTTATTTTTAATCAACAAGACTTTACATATTTACCCATTAACAGAGTTGGAAGGGACCTTTTAGGTCATCTAGTCCAGCCCCCCCATCCAAGCAGGAAAATCCTACACCATTTTTGACAGATGGCAGTCCAATCTCTTCTTGAAAGTCTCAAGTGATGAAGCTTCCACAACTTCCGAAGGCAACTTCTGTTCCATGGGTTGATTGTTCTCACTGTCAGAAAATGTCTCCTCATTTCCAGGTTGACTCTCTCCTTGTTCAGTTTCCATCCATTAATTCCTTGTCTGGCCTTCAGGTGCCTTGGAAATTATGGCAGTTTGAGAATCCTCTTCATTTTTTACTTCTCTTTGGTTGTCAACTTCCCCCCCCCCTCTTTTTTTGTATATTTTAGCAGTGCAGCAAGCGCTTAGAAATGGGTTTGCAGCGTGGGAAGGCACCCATCCCTCTCCTAGAAGATTGAAATATTTTGAGAAATATTAAAAAGACAGGATATTATATTTCCCTGGATGAGAAGTGGAGAAACATTTTTTAAAGACAGAAAGCAGACTCAATCTCCTTCCCCCCCCAGCAGATTTTTGTGCCCATTGAGAAAGACTGGGCCATCCTACCTACAAAACAAAAGCCTCTCAGATCCAGGGTGATGGGATTAAGACATGACCCTCCAGGACATAATAGGATTAACCCACTACCATCTAGCAGCAGAGCTCACCACATTGCACAATCTCCTAAGGACATTGCATCATCCTCCAGGCTTCAACCAAACTTAGCTCAGACAAACTCCTAGGATTTGTACATGGCACCATGGGAGTCTGACAACAGCCAATAGAACAAATGTTCTTGCACAGGAACAGGGAGCTCAAGTTCAAAGCCCAAGAAAAGGTATAAAAACCCCTCACTCTCAACTCCATGTGGTCAGCAACAGCGGTGGGTTTCCAATATTCTTAACACCAGTTCGCCGCACATGCTCGCTTCCCGTATGCCTTCCGCTCATGCGCTTTGCTTGCACTAAGCCTCAAAAATGATTAATCAGCCAGATTCTACAAGAAATCGATTTTATGGTGGACAGAACTCTCGCTGTTTCAGTAATGTGCTGCCGTATGGCAAAATTTTATGGCCTTCACTAAATTGTTCTCGTGACTGAGTTCAGCTCAGAAGGATTTTTAAAACTCTTACTTGCCTCAGAATTATGACTACAGAAATAAATTGAGGTTTAGCTGACTGGTCAGGTACCAGAATGAGATTTCATTTTCATCTTAATTTATATTAAGTAGAGCTAATTCATTTATAAATATTCAACTCCTGTGATGCTGGGATCAGCAGCTGCATATTTGTCATCCTAAAATAATGCCCACCTCCCAAGCCTCACATATCTAAATCCACAAAGTGATACCTCTGATGTTTTTAAGTACTTAATTTATTAACATACTGTTCCTCATATTGAAGCATTTCAGCATGCTTTGCTGGTGGCTCAGCAGACTAAAGCATTGTGATTAACACCAGCTGTATGCAATTACTGTAAGTTCGAATCTCACCAGGCTCAAAGTTGACTCAGCCTTCTATCCTTTCTAAGGTAGGTAAATTGAGGACCTAGTTTGTGGGGGCAATAAGCTGATTTTGTATAAATATACAAAAGTATGAAGGCTATTGCTTAACGCATTGTAAGCCTCCCAGAATCTCCGGAGAAGGGAGGCATATAAATCAAATTTTTTTAAAAAAGCCATTTTTTAAAAAAGAAAAGCTTGGTAATAGCAGCTAGGAATGTGCAGAGTTAAGAACCATAAATGGAACCTTCTGGAAAACTGTGGTTTGAGGGGTGGTTGCCAAACCAGCTCCCAAATGGCACAGCCTAAAGAGTTTTGGGATGACCTAAGGGTGAATTTAGCCTTCCAGATTTAATTGGTACATTGACAAAATGTTGAAAATGAATAGCAGATAGCAGAAATAAAAACAACATAGGAGCAAACATTAGAAAAAGTACATTGGTTGACAATGTTTCTTAACATAAGTGTAATCTTTAGAGATGTAAAGAAAGAAAAATAGCCTCTCCCCTCCCCTCCCCTCTCTCCTCCACTCCCCTCCCCTCTCCTCCTCTTCCCCTTCCCTCCCTTATCTTCCCTTCTCTCTCATCCTTCTCCCTCTCCACTCCCCTTCCCTCTCCTCTTCCCTCTCTCCTCATCTTCCCCTCTCCCCTCCCCACCGCCCTCTCTCCTCTCCCCTCCCCACCGCCCTCTCTCCTCCCCTCCCCTCTCTTCTCTCCCCTCCCCTTCTCTCCCCTCCCCTCTCCTCCTCTCCCACTCTCCCCTCCCTTACTTTCCCTTCTCTCTCAACCTTCTCCCTCTCCTCTCCTCTGTGTGTGTGTGTGTGTGTGTGTGTGTGTGTGAGAGAGAGAGAGAGAGAGAGAGAGAGAGTGAATGAGGACGCGTGCATCTTAAAGTATAAGAAAATGAAAGGGTGCAAAAAATGAAATGGGGGTGCTTTGAACTTCTGAATCAAGGTGATATATACAGATGTTTGGAGATGAAGAGGCAGGGCTTACATATATGCCATAAATAACAAATTGGTATCTGCTACTCTGTTGTAGACACAGTAAAAATTCCTACATCGGAGATAACTGAATGGGTCACATACCAATAAATCTGGATAAAATGGCATGATGAATGTACTCTTAATAGCAATAGCTCTTAGACTTATATGCCGCTTCACAGTGCTTTACAGCCCTCTCTAAGCAGTTTACAGAGTCAGCATGTTGCCCCCCCCCTTCCCCCAAATCTGGGTCTTCATTTTACCCACCTCGGAAGGATGGAAGGCTGTGTCAACCTTGAGCCGATGAGACTCTATCTGCCAAATTGCAGGCAGCCGGCAGAAGTAGCCTGCAGTACTGTTATTGTCTTAACTGATAAGGATCGTTGTCAAGATAAAATACAGGTGGTCCTCGACGTACAACAGTTCATTTAGTGACAACTTGAAGTTACAACGGCATTGAAAAAAGTGATTTATGACCATTTTTTTACACTTACGGCCGTTGCAACATCATCAAAATTCAGATGCGTGGCAACTGACTCATATTTATGATGGTTGCAGTGTTCCGAGGACATCCGATCCCTTTTTATGACCTTCCGAACAAGCAAAGTCAGGGGGGGGGGGGGGAGCCAGATTCACTTAACAACCGTATTACCAATTTCACAACTGCAAAGACTGACTTTAACAACTGTGACAGGAAAGGTCATAAAGTGGGGCGAAACTCACTTAGCAAATGTCTCACTTAACGACAGAAATGTTGGGCTCAACGGTGGTCATAAGTCAAGGACTACCTGTAGAGGAAAAAGTGATCGGCCTATCTGGAGAAACCAAATCAATGAGTGTAGCAAAACATTATTTGGGTTATGGCCGTTTTTCACACTTACGACTGTTACAGCATCCCTGCCGTGACCTGGTCAAAATTTGGACCTTTATCAACTGACTCATATTTATGACAGTTGTAGTCTCCTGGCGTCACGTGACCCTGCCCCCCCCCCCCGGTGACCTTCTGCCAAGCAAAGTCAATGGGGAAGTGAGATTCACTTAACCAACACATTGCTAACACCTCCAGTGATTCACTTAGCAACTGTGGCTAGAAAGGTGATAAAACGGGGCAAAACTCGCTTAGCAACAGTCTTCCTTCCTTAGCAGTGGCAATTTTGGGATCAATGGTGATCGTAAGTTGAGGATTAACTAGCAGTGACATCCTACCAGTTCGCACCGGTTCAGGTGAAGCGATAGTAATAAAGAGCTAAGGGTTTGATCCGAACTGGTATTTCCGATGATCAGCTGTGCCGCGCGATTTAAAATTGCTAGAAAGCAGGAAATCATGCTTTCGAGTGAACCTAAATTGTGCGGCACAGCTGTTCCCCCCCCCCCCGCTGTTCTACTTACCTTCCCAAGCTGCCTTTTTCCTCATGAAGCGTGCGTTTGGTGCGTACTGTGCATGCGTGTGTTCGCAGCGTGTGGTTGGTGCGCACTGATGACAAACCGAGGAAGACTTCACCACTGCGATTAACCACAGAATTCATTAAATGCCAGACATTTTTGTGCTTCGATACCTATATACTGCTTGCGTTTCTTGGCTTTCTTACCCGCCGTTCTCATGGTCTTCCTTTGGTGTCGCATGCACGCCAGAATTATACAACTTGTATGGGATTCCGAAGCAAACACATTGACTCCATTGTGTGTGGGAAAAGATCCCACATCAATTCTGAAGCCAAGTTCTGCAGAAAAGGATGGCAGGGATCAAAAGCTCTTAGAGTACATTTTATCGGTCACAAGATTTTATGTTTCAAAGACGCCGTGGAATTTTTTAATAAAGGAATATTTTGAAGAATTACTTGCTTATAATCTTTGGATAATCTTCGTTCTGATGAGCACATGATGAGAACGGCAGACTTGCCAGTAAAGTACTTTTTAATATTTTTTTTTTTAATTTGGTCTGTTGATTCAGTTCTTGATAATCAGGCCTGTGGAAAATAACGTTTGTTTATATTTGTTGTAGTTCACAATTGGACGCAAGAAGAGACGCTTCAGTGGTTGGTGGAATTTGTCGAACTTCCTCAGTATGAGAAGAATTTCAGAGAAAATAATGTCAAAGGAACAACATTGCCAAGGTCATTTTTTCAGTCTACCTAATTTCAGTAGAAGTTGTACCTTGATATCGTCCATTTTGATCAATATTAGGAAAGAAGAAAGTGAATAGAATAGAATAGAATAGAATAGAATAGAATAGAATAGAATAGAATAGAATAGAATAGAATAGAATAGAATAGAATAGAATAGAATAGAATAGAAGAATGAAGAATAGAATAGAAGAAGAATTAGAATAGAAGAATATAGAATAGAATAGAATAGAATAGAATAGAATAGAATAGAATAGAATAGAATAGAATAGAATAGAATAGAATAGAATAGAGGAATGAAGAATAGAATAATAGAATAAGTCATCATAAAAATACATTCATCATAAATCAACACTTGGTGATAGTCATCGGATACTAAATAAGCAATCAACATAAGTCATACTGGGATACTAAAAAAAAGAAAGCATTTTCTGTGAAACATACATATTTTCTTTGTTTTTATCACGCTTCCAGCGTGCATCAAACATGAACAGTGAAATTTATCAATGCCAAAGTAGTTTAGATATTTATATTAAGGTATTGTTTACAGATTCTTTTCTTTAGTGCAGGATTACATTGACACGACACAATTACATCTGCAATGATTATATGTGATTCTATGGCATTTATGTCCATTATTTTTAAATGCTTCCTAAAATTGTACCAATCTACATATCTCTTGAACAACTGCATAGTCACTGTACTTTAGTAGAAACATTGTAAACTGTATTTCAGATACGGGGGATTTAAGAGACAAAATTATAGCTTTAAGCCTTGCACTCGTGGACACACACACACACACACACACACACACACCAAATTTAGCTTCCTGGACACGAAGTCTTTGCTCTTATCACGATGATGATGTAGATGTGGATGTGGATGAAGATGAGGAGGAGGTGATGGAGGTGGAAGAGGAGGAGAAGGGGGAGAAGGAGAAGGATATAACATTATTAAGGAAGAATGGAGCCATCCCTTAGATAGGATGATCTTTAACCAGTTGCACAAATCTCACAGATGGACATTTTTGTACACAGGTAGACCAGGGGTGGGCAACTGTGGCCCTTTTACACCTGTGGACTTCAACTCCCAGAATTCCTGAGACAGCCAAGCTGGCTCAGGAATTCTGGGAGTTGAAGTCCACAGCTCATAAAGGGGCCATATTTGCCCACCCCTGAGGTAGACTAACATAAGTCCATTTAGTGACCATTCAAAGATACAATAACACTGACAAATGTGACTTACGACCATTTTTCACAGTTACGGCCTTTGCAGCATCTCCATGATCACATGATCAAAATTCAGACTCATATTTATGGCAACTGACTCATATTTATGACGGTTGCAATGTCCTGCGGTCATGTGATCCCCTTTTGGGATCTTCTGGCCAGCAAAATCAAGGGGGAAGCCAGCTTGTTAAGTAAACCAGGTTACCAACTTAACAACTGCAGTGATTCCCTTAAGCACTGTGGCAAGAAAAGTTGTAAAATGGGGCTAAACTCACTTAACAAATGTCTCACGTAACAACAGAAATATTCGGCTCGACTCTGTCGAGGACTACCTCTATTTACTTTAGTATATTACAGACATATTATTATTTCTGCATCTGTAATCCATGAAATGGGTGAATAGAAAACCACAGTGCCTTGGTGATTGTTGATTTTTGAACACGACACAGTATGCATTTTAGTTATGCCCTTAACAGTTCTTTTCAGGACAGCATTCTTAAAATCTCCATTTTATTGTGCACAGGATAGCAGTTAATGACCCTGCATTTATGATGTCTCAGTTGAAAATTATTGACCGGAGCCACAGGCAGAAACTTCACCTGAAGGCCCTGGATGTGGTTTTATTTGGACCCCTTACACGTTAGTACATCTTCACTATCTTCCGTAAAAAGCTTGCGTTGTTTGTAACGACTAGCAGAGTTATGCTTTTCAATATTTCTTCCACACGGATGCTTCAGCGTATAACCTAGTGGTGTTTACAAGAGTGCTGTTACATAATCACTTAGTGAATGAATTTCCGTCCATTTTGACATATTTCTGTCAGTGAGGAGGACAAAATAAAAAGCAGAAGGGAAGAGGCGAACATTTACATCAGGTGCCCAACTACTCTCTTGAACCAGAGTAGAAATTACTACTTGTTGTAGCAATACAACTTCCTACCCTTGGGCTTTCTTCCTGCATACGTGCTATACCAGGGGTCAGCAACCTGCGGCTCTGGAGCTGCATGTGGCTCTTTCACCCCTCTGCTGCGGCTCCCTGTCACTCACAATATGTGTCACAACCACCAATGTGCGATACCCAGCAGCACATGATTTGTTGAACTTTTCAACCCCGATAGGCCAATCATGGATAAATCCAAGAGAAGAAAAAAGTTTCAGAAGAAAACAGAACATTTAATTCAACTATGTATGCTAGTTTTGTGGGCGCTCAAGAAATAGTCAGGTACGGGAAGGGTTTTGTGGCTCCCGGTGTTTTCTTTTCTGTGAGAAACGGGTCCAAATGGCTCTTTGAGTGTTTAAGGTTGCAGATCCCTGTGCTATACAGTAATGGCCAAAATTGTGGAAATCTTTTCGGAAAAGTGTATTTTTGAGGTTTGATGGCTAATAACACCACTTTTTTTTGGAGTTTCAAGATAATCCTATTCCACGGCCGGAATGGCCTGGGAATAGCCCAGAATTTAACCCAATTGAAAATCTATGGAGCAGGCTAAAGAAACTTGTTAGTCAGAAGCGACCCAGCAATAAAACCCAGTTAATAGAAACAATCCTTCAATCTTGGTTTCACATTATAACAGCTGCAGAACTCAAAGACTTGGTTCACTCCATGGGAAGACGTTGTAAGGCCATAATTCACGATAAATGTTACCCAAATAAGTATTAACTGACATGGGGATCATTTTTGTATATCTCGTTTTTTCTATGTGTTTCACTTTACTTCCTTATCCTGTAACTGCTATTCTAATAGCAAGTCCTTCACAAAAGTTATTGCATTACATTCTTGGTTAAATTATCTTCCCATTGATATATAATTTTATGGTACTGCTCCCCCCCCAAAAAAGTGGTGTTATTAGCTAATTTTAGAAAATATACTTTTCCCAAAAGGTTTCCCCAATTTTGGCCACTACTGTATAAAGCCCATTCATAGGAGAATAATCCAAATCCAGTTATACATGTTAGGAAAATTAAAAGATTGAAAATCTGCTAAGTCATTTTAGCCATTTGTGGCCTTCTCCTTCTCGTCTTTGCCTTAGTTTGGAAAGCCTGTTGCATTCACATATAGCAACCTAAGACTCTGCTATTCAAATATAATTTAGGTCAGGCATTTGAGAAATCTCCTGGGGTGATTAATTGCTTCCCAGGGCCGAGCATGGGAAGCTTTACATTTTATTTCTTTTCATTTTGTCGAGTCACAAATGATTGAAATAGACGTGGATATGTATCTTATGCTAGTAAACTATTTTTCTATGTTTATTATTATTTTTATTTTTTTTTAGATTTGTTTTGCGAGGCTATTTTGGACTCGCACCTGCCCAACTGGGTATCTTGTTCTTTAAACAAGTCAAATAAGCACCCTACGAGATTATTATGGGATTCTTTCAATTTCAGGAGCGTGGGACAGATCACAGTTTACAGAATGCAACCCTCAAGCTAGTCAATGTACTTACCGTATTTTTCGAAGTATAAGACGCAGCTTAGTTTTTAGGGAGGAAAATAGGGAGGAAAAAAAAATCTGCCTACCAGAAATTCATCTGGCTAGCGTCCTTAGCCTGGTCAGCTTCAGCACATTATTTTGCTGGTTTTCTATCCCCTGCTTGGCGATAAAAAAAAAAGCTTCTAAGGCACAGCTGAGAGGAAGCAGCAATGAGAAAAGCAGGCAAAGCACAAGGAGTTCGCTTCACTCGGCTAGCGTCTAGTTAGGGCTGAAAAAAGGCTTCTAAAGAACAGCTGAGAGTCGGAGCAAAGTATGGAGATCGCTTCGCTCGCTAGTGCCTTGTTAAAGCACAGCGGAGAGTCGAGGGAGCAGGCAAAGCTGGGAAGATGCTTCACTCGCTAGCGTCTCGTTAGCACCTCTTTAAGGCTGAAAAAATACTACATTTGGTGTTTAAGACGCACCCAAATTTTCAGCCTCTTGGGGGGGGAAAGGTGCGTCTTATACTCCGAAAAATATGGTAGTTCTTTGGAAACAGGCTTTTAAGTTTAAAAAGGTTAGATCCTGTGAAAGAGACCATGAATTCGAGTAAGATCATTTTCATTCCCAACCCGTCAAGCTAAATGATGATTAGTGGAAGGCGATACATTTTCAAAGGTTTGCCTTCATGCGTTTTTGAGGACAGGTTACAGCAGTTCATTCAGTGACCGTTCGAAGTTACAACGGCACTGGAAAAAAGTGACTTATGGACCCCTTTTCACATTTATCACCCCTTGGTGATGTGATCAAAATTCAGAAGCTAAGCAGCTGACTCATATTTATGATGGTTGCCGTGTCCCGGGGTCATGTGATCCCTTTTTGCGACCTTCTGCCGAGCAAAGTCAAGAAGGAAACCAGATTCGCGTTATTAACTTAAACAACTGCAACGATCGACTTAACAACAGTGGCCAGGAAGGTCGTAAAACGGGGCCAAACTCACTTAACAAATGTCTCACTCAGCATCCTAAACTTTGGGCTCGACTGTGGTCGTAGGTTGAGGACTAACGATCTCCTTTAAAAAAAAAAGGAGAAATTCATATTACGGCTGGTTGGTGCTTCCGACGTGAATCCAAAATATTGTTTCAGAATGCAGAAGAGAATAAATGCTGCAGTTGCTGGCAGTTCATTAAAGCAGCTGCATCCTTTTCTATATTTCCATAATATTACAGTATTACAAAAAGATACAGATCCTTCAACAATACTCTTTGGAAGTCACTCCGTAGCCATGGCCCGCCTGCCTTGCTTTTACTGTAGGGAACCTGTATGGGGAATAAATTTTCAAGAGGGATGTTTTTTAGAATGGCGGGGAAAGAATAATAACTGGGTTTAGATACAGTATGTAACAATGTTAAGTAATTTGTGGCTTCCTTAATTCTTTCTCCTATACTCTGCTAACCACAATGAGGTTGGTGCGCTTTGGCTTCTCCTTTAGATGAATTAACAACTGTCATCAAAACCTAAACTTTGGTTATTTTTTTTTTCCTGTGGTTAGTTAGTAAATGTTCTGACCCAGCTCCCAAACACGACAAACCCTTTGTAGTTAATGAAACATTCCCTTTATTAGGAGTGCCAGCAGCCGCTCTCCCTCACAGCAGGCTACGAAGTCTCTAAGTCCTGTGGAAAGTGATGCTCGCTCCCTTTCCCCTTGAAAGGCCCCCAACACACCAGGACTCACTCACTCTCTCTTCTCCCACTTGCAAAGAAGTCATGGAAAGTGTGCTTACTTGCTTTCTTCCAGCAGCAGAGATACACACTCACAAACTGAGGAGGTGCTGCAGATTCCAAGAAGAATAATTTCCAGATTCGGAAATACAGGCTATCAGTAGCGCACCGGCAGGGAGATGAATAGTTGTCTGCCACACCTATTCATCTCCACCCCCTGCCTTTTATCCCCAGAGCTAGGGTGGCGCTTCGCTAGCAGCGGTGGCTCTTCCTTCCTAAGGACCGGCCCATAGATTTCCACTGCTCTCCTCTCCTCTGCCTTCTGTGCATCCATGAGTCAGGCACTGGACCCAGCTGTTCCTCCTCTTCCTCATCAGCTACCTCCAGACCTGGGGGCTGTTGACTCTCCATCTGAGGGCTGATGGACGGCCCAGGCTTCGCCTCTGTTTCTATAGAAACAGAGGCGAAGCCTGGGCCGTCCATCAGCCCTCGGAGCTCTCAGTCTTGATGCTGACCCTGACTCCCACGCCGCCTCCTCCTCTGATTTGGCTGCTGGAGGGGCCGGCGGCCAACAGGCCGCAACAGTAAAGTAGAAACAAGCCAAAGTTGTAAACTCTGCCACAAGACGTGTCTGACTAATAAGTATTTTCAATAAAAGAGAATTTTCAAAATTTTTCTCAAGTCTACATCCGAGAAGGATAAGCAGTGCCTCTCTTTTCGTTATCCGAATAATGCTGAAATACGTTTTCCCAAACTGACCTCGCTGCCTTTTCTAGGCCCTCCCCACAATTGGATGAAAGATTTTGTACTCACAATCTCCATAATGATTGGTATCGGAGGTTGCTGGTTTGCCTATACGCAGAACAAGACTTCGAAAGAGCACGTTACCAAAATGATGAAAGACTTGGAAAGCCTCCAGACCGCTGAACAGAGTCTTTGTGAATTGCAAGAAAGGTATTTGAGAACTCTGGGATTATATACTCCATTAGGGCGTTCAAAAACTTTACAAAAATTGTGATTACCAAATGTGACAGGCCCCAAAGCTGAGAAAACAGTGGCTTCCAGCTGCCCTTTACTTTTACATTCTCCCTATGTTAAACTTAGTTAAGTTTGTTAACCTAAGTTAAGCTTGTATTAAGAGGAATATTGACATGTTTGATTAAGCCAAAATGCTCCCGGTCTGATTTAGCAAAATTTCAGAATAAAACCCGACCGATTTGTCAAGAGATTGGCAATCATTTACTCTTCTGCCTCCCGCTTTGATGCGATGCTTAGAATCACGTTAAAGTGTTTGCCTAGTTAATTGAACTCTGCACAGAACGAGATAAATGTGGTTTATATTTTTGCTAAAAATGTTTATCCCCCCCCCCCCCCCAAAGGCTTGAAAAAGCACAGGAGGAGAATCGAACTGTTGCCGTAGAAAAGCAGAACTTAGAACGCAAGATGATGGATGAAATCAGCGATGCCAAACGAGAAGCCTGCCGGCTCAAAGAGCTGAGGGAAGGAGCTGAATGTGAACTCAGCAGACTTAAATATGCAGAAGAGGAGCTGGTGCAGGTATTTTGCAAGTTACATGCTGAGTTTCAGTTTCCATCTGGGTTCCAGGACGCTTGCAGAAATTCTTGTTAAAAAAAAACTCTGAATGGTGGACTGTGGAAGGATTTATCCTCCTTGCAGGCAGCTGAACATTTGCATTCTTTTAGAGCAGGGTGTCAAACTCGGTTTTATTGAGGGACGCATCAGGTTTGTGTTTGATCTCGGGGGGGGGGGTGCATGGCCAGCTTGACATTACTTGTGTCGGCGACGTCTGTGGTGGCCTGAGTGCTCTGCCAGCGAAAATGGGCTCCCGAGCTCCGTTTCCGGCTGTGACGGCCTCCTGCAACCCTCTGCCAGTGAAAATGGAGCTCAGGAGGGCTGCGAGCTCCGTTTTCAGCTGCGATGACCTCCAGCAACCCGTGCGGCTCTCCCAAGCTCCGTTTTTGCTGGCAGAGGCACTGTGGGCCGGTCCTTCGCTGTTTCCAGGGCAGCCCCACAGGGCTAAGATCTAAGCACCCCGCAGGCCTTGAGTTTGGCACTCCTGTTTTAGAGCATCATTGAGGCCACGTGGGGATTTGTCTGTGTCCTCAGCATCACCTGACTAGTGCAAATGGGTGCGGACAAAGCTCCAAGTGGCCTCAACGACTCTCTAAAAGGATGCAAATGACCAGCTGTCTGCAAGGAATATAAATCCTTCCATCCTCCACCATCCAGTCAGAGCTGAAAAAGCTTCTTAGATGAGAAAAGAAACATCTTTAAAGAAATAAAAACAGAAGGTCCAATTGTCTCCTCAAAAAGCTCCTTTGGGGGTAGCAGTTATCTCTGTACATTTCTTTATAAAGGGCCACTCTACTGTGGCTTTTGAAGTGTAGAACAGAAGCGTCCAATCTGGAATTCGATCCAATCTTTAGACTCTCTGTTAGTCTGTTCTAGGTAAATAAACAATAAACTCAGGAACAAATGAAACTAAATCAGTGAGGCAAATTGAGGTCAGTCACAGAAATTCATTTCAGAAAGTGAAATGTAGGTAAAAACCGGGTAATTTTATCTATGGAAATAGAAAACATGGAATGTTTACAGACTACCTATGCAGCAAAATAGAACAAGATCTAGATTCATGTTCTATTTGGTTAACTGAAGATCTTTCTCTCAGATTGGTTAATAAATTACCCTGTTACCCTAGTCATAAATGTTCAATTGATTCTGTCAGACATTGTCTCAGACAAAATGGTTAACGGGCCAGCATCTTTATCTAATCTAGCGCCTTCTCTTCATCCCCCCCCCCCAGGTCCGCATGGCCTTAAAAAAGGCAGAGAAGGAGTTCGAATTGCGAAGCAATTGGTCTGTTCCAGATGCGCTGCAGAAATGGCTCCAGCTCACGCACGAAGTAGAAGTCCAGTACTACAACATTAAGAGACAAAATGCAGAAATGCAGCTAGCCATCGCCAAGGAAGAGGTAAAACTGCACGCTTGAAAATTATTCCGGAACAAAATGGGGAAAACGGAAGATGGCGGAGTTCGGCGGGCGTTGATCATCATCTTAGGATGTAGGGTTACCACTCACCCGTTTCGGCGATGAAACTTCATTGAGAGGTCCTCAGTGTTTGCTCTTTAAAAGGCCCCAAATGGGACACCTTAATCTGCTGGCTTTAGGAGGATTTGCTTCTGGAACCTGCTGAGATATGCTGCAGGGTAATGGCATGGTTTCAAATCATCCAGGGGGAGGATGGAACTTCCTGCTCCTGGATCTTGAAATCAGCTTCAAATAGTGTGAAAAGGAGGGTGACCCCTTGAATTCTAGAGTGCCACATTCCCGTCTCCCATTCTTAGGGCTGTAACTTCTGTTTTTAAGAATTGCACTCTCCATAGCTTTCCCTGTGATTCTAACAGCCTTTCTGCTGGGCAGAGTGAGGCCAGATATTCATGAGTTGATTACAAAAAAAAAGTGCTTATTTTTGCCTATGCTTTCAAAGATCGTGATAGCAACATCAAAGGCCACAAACTCCAAGTTATTTTTCTTAAACAAGAGGGTTTTTTTCCCCCCCCAGGAGGTGGATTTTAAAAATAATAATAATAATGTGGTCTGTTGGGAAGCTGTTGGCTACATGAAAAAAAAGCCATTGAAATAATAAAATACAGTATAAACTGCTAACGTTCCTCATTCCAGGCTACTAGGTGGGAAGCCTTGTGTATTTGTGAAGCAGCTTGCAAGAATTTCTCTCGTCAGGCAGGCCTAACCTCGCCTTAATTTTACTGGGCAGTTATGGTAACGGTATCAATCCTAAAAGGAAATTAACCCTTTCCGAGGTCAGATGCTGAAGCTGTAACCCAAATACTTTGGTCATCCAATGAGAAGAGAAGACTAATCAGGAAGGTCCCTTACGTTGGGAACTATAAAAGGCAGAGGGAGAAGAGGATGGCAGAGTAGGAGACGGTTAGATAGTGTCATTGAGGCCAAATCCAAATCCAAAAATGCCAAGGAATTTCCAGCAGTCTGGCACTCTGACAAATCAGCCATCAACAAACACATAGACATTAACAACGTTTGTAGACTATGCAAAGAGACCATCAACCAGCCCAAAAGGGAAAAAGACTCCAGCACCTCTCCACCAGTAATCAGCATAGATCCGTGATGGCACATGTGCCAGAGGTGGCACACAGCGCCCTCTCTGTGGGCACATGAGCTGTTGCCCCAGCTCAGCTTTGCTGCGCATGCCTGCATGCCACCTGTCAGCCAGCTGGTCTTAGGGTCTCGGCCACGCACGCGTGGGGGGGACAGGGCGCATGCGGGGGACTGCACGCGCATTTGCAGGGGACGGGGCAAATTGCATTTTGGGGGTTTGGACACTCGGTCTAGAAAAAGTTAGCCATCACTGGCATAGATTTAACTCCAAGATCAAGTTCAACCAACAATCAAGTAAGCAATACCACAATCAAGAAACTGCCAAAGAGCCTTCAGTAAACGGCCCAACCCAAGACCTCCACCCACACAGACAGGCAAGACACCAGAATATAAAAAAGCAAACAGCACTCCTTATTAGCACACGGAGGATAGTCTGTAGAGATTCTCAGTCATCCACGTCGTGGTTGTCCCAAAGGTGCTTTTTCAGGGGCCAACTGGACTTTCTTGTTTATTTTGAGGACATTTCGCTTCTCATCCAAGAAGCTTCTTCCGCTCTGACAGAATTGTGGGGAATGGAAGGATTTATACTCCTTGCAGACAGCTGGTCATTTGCAGCCTTTTAACAGGTCGTTGATGCATTTGGAGGTTTATCTGTGTCCTCGGGGGTCACCTGAGTAGTGCTCCTGGTTCCTGTAGTTTGCAACTTGTAGTCTGGCCCTATAAAAGGATGCAAATGACCAGCTGTCTGCAAGGAATATAAATCCTTCCATTCCCCACTATCCCATCAGAAGCTTCTTGGATGAGAAGGGGTATGTTTACAAAAGCAAAAGAAGAAGAAGAAGAAGAAAGCCCAGGTGCCTTCTGAAAAAGCACCTTTGGGGTTGCAACTGATGATGTTACCTAGTTAGGGTAATTAAACATCTGCAAGAAAACAAGCAACCTCAGAATGCATCCCTCAGTGTCATCGATGCAATGATCATGAATTTGGATAAATTCCAGAAGACAGTGGAGGACAGGAGGGCCTGGAATGCTATGGTCCACGGAGTATGACTTAATGATTGAACAAAAACAACAACAAATAGTAAAAGCAGTCATCTCGGCCTTGGTAGTAGTTAACTTGTGTAATGATAACTGCAAAAAGGATGGGGCGATCTTTGAAATAAATGTGGCAGAGAGCGGAGTGATCAAATAAAGTTTCAGCCTTGAGTATTAGCCCATGCTAACACTCCTAGAGATGCTCTGGAGGCTGGGGACAGCAAAAAATGTCACTTCCTGTCCAACCGGGAGTTGGGAAATGGGCCGTTTCAGGCCTCCGGAGGGCCTCCGAGGGGGTAGGGAAGGCTGTTTTCGCCCTCCCCAGATGCATAGAGAGAATCTGGAGCCAGGTGAGAAAGAAAAACGGGCCTTCCCCACCCCCCAAGGCCCTCCGGAGGCAGGAAACAGCCTGTTTCCCTACTTCTGGTGGGCCCAGAAGGCCCGAAAATCAGCTGGTCGGCGTGCGCATTCGCACAGCACACACGCCATAGGTTTGCCATTGCGGGCATAGAGCCTGGGTGGGTGGGAGAGCCCACTCGCGATTTCCGCTATCGATTCGTGTGAACTAGTCCAAACTGGTTGAATACCATGTCTCTTCAGATAATGGCCACAAGAAAGGAAATTCACCTCTCTTTTCCCCCTTTCGCACGGCTGAAATAAGCCTTAAATTCCTGCGATGTTTCATTTCAGGCAGAAAAGATTAAAAAGAAGAGAAATACTGTATTTGGAACGCTACACGTTGCACACAGCTCTTCACTTGACGAAGTGGACCACAAGATTCTGGAAGCAAAGTAAGACACGGAGTGGGTATGATGCCCTTTCTATTGGTTACGGAAACCTTGTCGTCATCGTTTTTAAAATGGGGCTCACAAATTTTAAATTAAAAGCTCAACATAATCTGAACCAAGTCCTTCAGGGTGGGGATGCTTGAGGAAGAGGTACGATTGTCGGTAGGATGACTACAGCTTCCTGCCGATTAGTTCTTGTCTATTCTGTCTGAGGGACGCGGTGGCTCAGCGGCTAAGACGCTGAGCTTGTCGATCGAAAGGTCAGCAGTTCAGCGGTTCGAATCCCTAGTGCCACATAACGGGGTGAGCTCCTGTTAGTTGTCCCAGCTTCTGCCAACCTGGCAGTTCGAAAGCATGTAAAAAATGCAAGTCGAAAAACAAGGACCACCTTTGGTGGGAAGGTAACAGCGTTCCGTGCGCCTTTGGCGTTGAGTCATTAGTAACAGGTTTGTTAAGGGAAAATTGGGCTTCCCCATTTGACGTTGCTTGTTAAAAGGTTGCAAAAGGAGATTGTGTGACCCCGGGACTCAGCAAAGGTCATGAAATATGTAACAGTTGTCAAAACTTAACTAATTAACTAATGTAAATCACGGGACCCCAGGGACGTTGCAACGCGGTCGTAAGTGTGACAAACGGTCCTCGGTCGCTTTTTCCTCACTGCCGTCGTAACTCTGGACAGTCACTTAAAGAGCTGTTGCACGTCGAGGACAATCTGTGTCGTTGTGGGTCTATGACATAGCCTGTTTTAATCTCTTGGACCTCTTCCTAGGAAAGCACTTTCTGAATTAACTACCTGCTTGAGAGAACGGCTCTACCGATGGCAGCAGATTGAGAAGATCTGTGGCTTCCAAATAGCCTATAACTCAGGGCTGCCAAGCTTGACCTCCTCCCTCTATTCAGATCACAGTTGGGTGGTCATGCCGCGAGTGTCCATCCCACCCTACCCAATTGCGGGGGGAGTCGACGACCTCGATGAAGACACCCCTCCCATCGTTTCCCAGTTTCATGGTATGTGGTGGGATATCTCAGATGACCTCGGACGATGGGGAGACTGACACACATAGAATTTAGAATAACAGAGTTGGAAGGGACCTTGGAGGTCTTCTAGTCCAACCCCCTGCTTAGGCAGGAAACCCTACACCACTTCAGACAAATGGTTATCCAACATCTTCTTAAAAACTTCCAGTGTTGGAGCAATCACAACTTCTGGAGGCAAGTTGTTCCACTGATTCATTGTTCTCACTGTCAGGAAATTTCTCCTTAGTTCTAAGTTGCTTCTCTCCTCAGTTAGTTTCCATCCATTGCTTCTTGTCCTTTCCTCAGAGAATAGCTTGTCTCCTCCTTGTTTATGGCAGCCCCTGAGATATTAGAACCCTGCTATCATGTCTCCCCTAGTCCTCCTTTTCATTAAAGTAGATATACCCAGTTCCTGCAACCCTTCTTCATATTTTTTAGCCTCCAGTCCCCTAAGCATCTTTCTTGCTCTTCTCTACACTCTTTCTAGAGTCTCATCATGGCGACCAAAACTGAATGCAGTATTCCAAGTGTGGCCTTACTAAGGCATTATAAAGTAGTATTAACACTTCACGTGATTTGATTCTATCCCTCTGTTTATGCAGCCTAGAACTGTGTTGGCTTTTTTGGCAGCTGCCGCAGACTGCTGGTCATATTTAAATGGTTGTCCACTAGGACTCCAAGATCCCTCTCAAAGTTACTACTATCGAGCAAGGTACCATATATACTGTACCTGTGCATTTTGTTTTTCTTGCCTACATGTAGAACCTTACTTTTTTCACCATTGAATTTCATTTTGTTAGATAGCGCCCAATGATAGCACCCAACTGCTCCCACTGTGAGGAAATTTCTCCTTAGTTCTAAATTGGATCTCTCTTTAATGATCTTCCACCCTTTCCTTCTCGACCTATCTTCAGGCGTTTTGGAGGATAAGTCAGCTTCCTCTTTGTGACAGCCCCTCAAGTACCGGAAGACAGTTTTCATCTCCCCCCGCCCCCAATCTCTCTCTCCGATAGGCTAGATCAGGGGTCAGCAATCTGCGGCTCGGGAGCCGCATGTGGCTCTTTCATCCCTCTGCTGTGGCTCCCTGTTGCTAGTCGGCTCCACGATTGATAGGGCTTTCAGTTAGGACAGGTAGAGGAAAAAGGATGCCGCGCTAGGAGGACACTCTATGGAGGGGAAACCGACTTTCAGTCGGCAGAGGAAAAAGGACAACGTGCTAGGAGGAAACTCTATGGTGGGGGAACAGGACTTCCGGTCAGCAGAAGAAAAAGGATGCCGCTCTAGGAGGAGACTATGATGAGGGAACCAGACTTCCGGTTGGCTCCAGAATTGAATGGGGGCTTCCGGTTAGGACCTTTGTGGCTCTTTGAGTGTTTAAGGTTGCCGACCCCTGGGCTAGATATTCTGACCCAGCTCCCAAAGCATGCTGTTTTGAATTAAACCTTAATGAGGAGTGCCAGCAACCTCGGCCAACAGTCTCTCTCTCTCTCTCTCTCAGCAGGCTAACGAATTTTTATTAGTTTATAATGTAGCATACAAAGAAAATACAAAAATATAATAGGAAAAATAGAGGAAGAAAAGGGGAAGAGAGAAGTGGGGGAAAGAAAAGGGGAAAAAGAAAGAAAAAGACATTGACTTCCGACTTCCTTCGGTGCAGTAGAATAAGGCATTATTAACCTCAAACCTCAACTTTTTAACTTTTACGTAATAGTATAAACTAGCCATTTCTACAACAGCAAATCTATCTAATGGGTAAAACCCAAAATCAAAGTTTCATTTTCTTTACACCTCAAGCACAAAGTGCAGAAGCGGTTCCCAAGTAGAGATAAAAGTATTTGTATTTTTTCCCCCTTCAATCAAAGCAGTCAATTTAGCCATCTCTGCAAACTCCATCCATTTTTGCAGCCATTCATCCATTGTGGGGATCGAGATGACCTTCCATTTCTGTGCATGAAGTAGTCTTGCTGCCCTCAACATATATAACAACAACCCCCAAGATTCATACTTTAATGCAGAAAATTCTTAAAGTGAACATAAACAGAGACCTTTCTTTTGGGTTTAATGGAAAGGTTCCGTGTTGGTTCCTGTTAAATGTTTGAGTCAGGCAGCCTTCTCTTACTAGGCAGGAACCATGTCTATCTCATCGGCTGCTGTATTTTAAAGAAGAGCATTAGGAAGAAGGAAAAAAAGGAGTCCCCTGGCCTAGAGGTGGAGCTCTTGCCTCACACTCAGGAGGCTGCGAGTTCAATCCTAGGTAGAGGCAGATATTTCTCTCTCTGGGCACAATGAGAATATATCAGCCAACTATAACTCCACATTGCCACCAGGAAGGGCATCCGGCCAATAAACACTCACTCAGCTCCATTCAGTTGCCTAGACTCCACCCCGCAAGGGATTATGGGGTTGTTAAAAAAAAGACAATTAGGAATTAAAAAAAAAAAACACCCCATTTTATAAAGAAAGGGTTTTTTTCTGTCTTCGCAGAGTAATGTTTTGGTGGGCTGATGAACGGGCTTCTGAATCTGTCTCTTTCTGTTGTTTTCAGGGTCTGCTGTGAAAACCGGCACCTTAGCACGGAGCAGCAGCCTGTATCGCTCCAGGCGAAATGTGGTGCCATCGTCACCTCAGTTGCAACACGGGGCGCAGACACCCCACGCTGCGCATACGCAAGCCACTCTGCACTCAGCAGACCCTGACCTCCTTTCCGTCTCCAGTTGCCCGGCTGCTTACCGTACCGAAGAAGAAGAGGAAGCAATTTACTTCACCGCTGACAAGCAGTGGTACGAACTTCGGCACATTCACGCACAGGCCAGATTAGGATAGATCAGTGATGACTAAGCTTTTCCGGACTGAGTGCCCAAAGCGCACACATGTGCATGGCCGAATCCCCAAGATGCAATGCATGCGTAGCCCTCGTGTGTCCACCCCACGCATGTATGCGCGGCCTCCCGCACATACCCCACTCCCCACATATTTGCATGCGGGCCCCCTCATGTCCCTGCCCCCCACATATGTGCGGCAGAGACCCAAAGACCAGCTGGCCAATGGGAGGCGCGCATGCATGCATGGCATAGCTGAACTGGGGCGACAAGCTCGTGTGTCCACAGAGAGCAGGGGTGAAATCCAGCAGGTTCTGATAGGTTCTGGAGAACCGGTAGCGGACATTTTGAGCAGTTTGGAGAACTGGCAAATACTATCTCTGGCTGGCCCCAGAGTGGGTGGGAAGGGAGATTTTGCAATATCCTTCTCCCTGGAGTGGGGAGGGAATAGGGATTCTGCAATATCTTTCTCCTGGAGTGGCATGGGAATGGAGATTTTGCACTATCCTTCCCCTGCCATGCCCACCAAGTCACGCCCGCCAAGCCACACCACAGAACCAGTAGTTAAAAAAAAAAGGATTTCACCACTGACAGAGAGGGTGCTGTGTGCCACCTCTGGCATTCGTGCCATAAATTCGCCATCACGAAGATAGATGATGGAGGATGAATTCTGGGTATTCCTCCACTCTGAACATTAGCACAAAAAAGAAATATATATATATATGATTTCTCAGGTCTTAAAGTTGCCAAGTTTGGAGATTCCTCCCTTAGATTAGGAAGGGAGGTTGTATTATTATTATTATTATTATTATTATTATTATTATTATTATTCCTACTACTACTACTACTAGTAGTAGTAGTAGTACTAGTACTAGTACCAGTACTATTACGGTCAATCTTCAATTTGATTCACAATCTGGGACTGGTAAAAACTGGGACTGGTTCAGGTCCTAACCTAAGAGCTGTTAAGGTAGAGCCTGAGTATATAGGAAGTTCCGAGTAAGATGTTTTTGCAAAGTCAGAATATTCAGGTCTAATAAGTTCAAAATGTCTATGTATTTAGTCAGTCCTTTAGGTATTGCTCCAACAGTCTAGTTTAGTATATCCTATTATTATTGGATCTGTCTGTCTGTCTGTCTGTCTATCCTATCATCTATCTGTCTGTCTACCTACCTATCTCTTATCATCCCTCTGTCATCTATCAGCTATATCTATCTATCTACCCATCCATCTATCCATTTATCCATCTATCCTATCATCTATATGTCTGTCTGTCTGTTTGTCTATCATCCCTCTGTCATCTATCAGCTATGTCTGTCTGTCTATCTATCTATCATCTATCTGTCTGTCTGTCTACCTATCTCTGTCATCCCTCTGTCATCTATCAGCCATATCTGTCTGTCTGTCTGTCTATCACCCTTCTGTCATCTATGAGCCATCTATCTATATCTGTCTGGCTGCCTGACTGTCTACCTATCTCTATCGTCCCTCTGTCATCTATCAGCCATATCTATCTGTCTGGCTGTCCATCCATCTATCCTATCATCTATATGTCTGTCTGTCTATCATCCCTCTGTCATCTATCAGCCATCTATCTATCGATCTATCGATCTATCTATATCTATCATCCATCCATCCATCCATCCATCCATCCATCCATCCATCCATCCATCCATCCATCTATCTATCTATCTATCTATCTATCTATCTATCTATCTATTTCCTACCTACCTACCTATTTATTTGCTGCCTACCTCGTTTTGAAGCTATTCTTTGAGTAGAGTTGGAGGCCCCTTGAGTTAATGTGGACACATCCATGACACTTTCTTGGAATAATAGAGAAATAACTCATTATTCCCTTCTTAGGAATTTTTTTATTTTTTTATTTTTTATTTTTCTAGTCTAGTTCCTGGGACTCCAACATAGACTTCCATCCCAATACTAACTAGGGTTTGTTTAGCTTTCTAGTTTAGCCATGACTGCCACCTAGCGGAGCCTTCGAAATATAGCTCTAGTTGTCTACAGGATTTTGCATATCAAACCAAGGATTACACACCACAGCCAGACTTTTAGAGATATGCTTGCTGGTTTCTCTATCACATATCCCAAAAGAATTGCCAGTATTTATTTAGGCTGTTGTGATGGAAGTGAAACCATGACTGATTGTGAAGCCAATGTAATGGACCTCCTGCACAATTCAACTCTTTTGAGTTTCCATCTTAATATTCTCAGTAGGCAAAAAGTTATCTAGTGATCTCCCATATTGTTAGAAATACCATTATTTTATTTTATTTTATTTTATTTTATTTTATTTTATTTTATTTTATTTTTTATTTTATTTTATTTTATTTTATTTTATTTTTTATTTTATTTTATTTTTTTTATTTTTTTTTATTTTTTTATTTTATTTTATTATTTTATTTTATTTTATTTTATTTTTTATTTTATTTATTATTATTTTATTTTATTTTATTTTATTTTTTTATTTTATTTTATTTTATTATTTTATTTATTTTATTTTATTTTATTTTATTTTATTTATTTTATTATTTTATTTTATTATTTTTTTATTTTATTTATTTTATTTTATTTTATTTTATTTTATTTTATTTATTTTATTTTATTTTATTTTATTATTTTATTTTATTTTATTTATTTTATTTTATTTTATTTTATTTTATTTTATTTTATTTTATTTTATTTTATTTTATTTTATTTTATTTTATTTTATTTTATTTTATTTTATTTTATTATTTTATTTTATTTTATTTTATTTTATTTTATTTTATTTTATTTTATTTTATTTTATTATTTTATTTTATTTTATTTTATTTTATTTTATTTTATTTTATTTTATTTTATTTTATTTTATTTTATTTTATTTTATTTTATTTTATTATTCTGCTTTGTCTTTTGCTGCAAGTACATTAGGATATCCCAAGGATGCTTTTCAAAAGGCAACTGGGCATTCTTGTATTCCCCACCCCCCCTTGAAAACGTTTCACTTCTCATCCAAGAAATTCTTCTTGGATTAGAAGCGAAACATTTTCAAGGAAAAAAAAGCCCCCAAAAGTCCACTTGCCTTTTGAAAAGCACTTTTGGGACAAGCGTGACCTGGATGGTTGAGAATCCGCATGTACATTAGAATGTTATTTATTCTTCGACTCTGTGGAGCCTTGACACATACAGATAGCCCTTGACGTACGACCAGAATTAAGTCCCAACGTTTACGTCGCGAGGTAAATTTTGTTGTTAAGTGAATTTTGCCCTAATCGATGACCTTTCTTGTCATAGTTGTTAAGTGAACCACTGCAGTTGTTAAATTAGTAATACGATTGCCAAGTAAATCTAGCTTCCCCATTGACATTGTTTATCAGCGGGATCGCATGGCTCTAAGACACTGCGGCCGTCATAAATATGAGTCAGTTTCCAACTGCATGTTAATCATGTGACCCTGGGGATGCTGCAGTGGTCATAAGCGTGAAAACCTGTCGTAAGTCAAGGACTGCCTGTATATAAACCTTATTACGTTGCCCATTGAATGGACTCGAGTGACCGTACAGATTAACCCGAACCCTTGGTGTCTCCTCTGCATCTGTAGGGAAGTTCAGGATACCGTTTCCGAGTGCGACTCCTTCAATTCTTCAGCGGGAAGGAAGCAGTCTCCCCCTTCAAGTCTCGAAATATATCAACCCCTGTCACCTCAAAAGACATCCCAGGAGGATGTGTCCTTAGAACAATCCTCTACCGGGGACTCCTCTTCCCTTACCGCCGACATCTCCAGGGGTTCTCCAGACTGCGTGGGGCTGACAGAAACTAAAAGTATGATCTTCAGTCCCGCGAGCAAAGTGTACAACGGCATTCTGGAGAAGTCCTGCAGCATGAACCAGCTCTCCAGCGGTAGCGTTCCCGTTCCCAAACCTCGGCACACCTCATGTTCCTCCACCAGCAGCGAAAGCCGAGCCGGGCACGAACCTTCTCCCGTCTCCCGTCTCGGTAGCCTTTCGCAAGACCTTTACCACAACGGAGAGCGAAACAAAAAAACGTCCAAAATCAAGAGCCTTTTCAAGAAGAAATCCAAGTAAGGCTGCTTGGAGAGGAGACACCCCCCCGCTCCCCACTTTCAACCACACGGCATTCTTCTCCTTTGACTCTGCGGTCATTATTATTATTATTGTTATTATTTAAATTATAAGAATGTAGTTGTCAAGACTTTTCTAGGCCACAGCAAGAAATCCTCTTAAGGTCAACTCTCTCTTTTTTTTTTTCCTTCCGTTTTAAAAAAAGTCAACGTGCATCAGCTGTCAATGAGAAATTTTTCAATTTCAAGACAGTTTTACTACGGTCATTTGTCTATTTATTTCCGCTGTTGGTTTTTTTTTTTTTAGTTTATATATAAAACGTTTTTAAAATAAATAAAAAAAAGAGATCAGCAACACTTTAACACAAGCTTTAACGGACTCGTAAGCCTGCATGGGCTTGACTTATTATTATTTTTTTTTCCTTCTTCCCTTGTTTACCTAAGCATCTTCTTAATCTTTCCATAGAAGCTATGGCATTGTGTACTGGACATAACGTAACTTTTGAATGAAGTACAACTTAACTTAAATTGCACTACTGTTCTCCCTGACTGGAAAGTATCTTTGCAAGTGAAAACCGTTTTAAAAATAAAGAGAGAGAGATGGGTTGGTTCATTGTTGGGGTTTTTTGTTTTTTGTTTGTTTTTTTTTTTTGTTTATTTTTTTTTAGGTCGTTTCTACTAGCATTTCTAACCGTTAACTTCTGGGACTGGAACCTCGTTTTAAATGCATTTATTAACCTAGTGGATTGGGTCCTGTTGTAAAGATCATGCTAATCCAGAGCCTTCACTATGATTTTTATAGCATTGCACACTGGCTGTCTGGGTAGAAATATGTGTCAAGAGAAGGGGATTTCACACCCAAGCGGGAAAATGTCAGTCCTTTTACCACGACAGGCTTTCTAAGATATTCACCAACGTAAGCCTGGGTTGGGGACAAATGTGGGCACTTGTTTACAAACTTTGACAGTGAAAGGATGATTGATTTGTGAATATTTGTACTGTGGCAAAGATAATAAATTGAAAATCCTATTGTGCAATGACTCGTGCGGATCATAGACATTCCCTTTTCTACGTTAAACTTTTTGGGGTTTGTCGTTATATGTAATGGTACATACAGTATATCACCGTTACTTGCTGTGTATTCTCTTTATTGTCTACTCTTCTTGGGAATATTCAGATTTCTTTTATTTATTTATTGGTTGAATTTATATGCCGCCCTTCTCTGGAGACTCAGGGTGGCTTACAATGCGTTAAGGAATAGCCTTCATACTTTTGTATATACCTGCTTAGTAGGGCTTTCAGCCCTCCCCCCCCCCCCCCCCCGTGGTGTTCTTTTTTATACAAAGTCAGCTTATTGCCCCCACAATCTGGGTCCTCATTTTACCTACCTCGAAAGGATGGAAGGCTGAGTCAACCTTGAGCCTGGTGAGATTTGAACTTGCAGTAATTGCAGGCAACTGGTGTCACTTAACACCACTTTAATCTGCACCACCACCAAGGCACTTTTACAGCAGAGAGGATGCAGAATACTGTAGCAATTCAAAGAGAAGAGGGCCCAGGGCTCCTAAGCATTGTTAATCAAAAGTATTATGCTGGTGTTGTGGCCTGTCGGCCTTTGGCTCCTCCAGCAGCCGAATCAGAGGAGGAGGAAGTGTGGGAATCAGTCAGGGTCAGTATCAAGGCAACCTGAGAGCTCTGAGGGGGAAGAGGGAATGGAGCTGGCAGAGATAGAAACAGAGATGGAGCTTGGGCCGTCCATCAGCCCTCAGATGGAGAGTCAACAGCCCCCAGGTCTGGAGGTAGCTGATGAGGAAGAGGAGGAACAGCTGGGTCCAGTGCCTGATGTGTGGATGCACAGAAGGCAGAGGAGAGGAGAGCAGTGGAAATTTATGGGCCGGTCCTTGGGAAGGAAGAGCCACCGCTGCTAGCGAAGCCCTACCCTAGCTCTGGGGATAAAAGGCAGGAGGCGGAGATGAATAGATGTGGCAGACAACTATTCATCTTTTGGCCGGCCGGACTTGTTAGCCTGCATTAAAAGAGAGAAACTTTTTGTTCGCGCTCCTAATAAAGGAAACTTTCAGTTAACTTCAGAAGGTTTGTCTTGTTTGGAGAGCTGAGTCAGAACAATTGAAACAATCCCAAACATACTTACTTTAAAATGTTCTACCGAAGACTCGATTTACTTGAAGACTTGTAGACTTCCAACTCCCAGCCAATTCTGGGAGTTGAAGTCCACAAGTCTTAAAAGTTATTAAGGTTGGACATCCCTGATTTATATGCTGTGTGGATTGTAGTTTCACTGTTACCTCAGTGTTGGGCCACTTTTCATGCAGTTAGGAACCCAACTGCCAGCGTGCCGAGTGTGACAGGCCAACAGGAAAGAAACAAAAGGAAAAAAGTGACCTCAGTAGAAGGAATAGGGCAGAAAACCCTAACCCAGTGATGGCTAACCTTTTTGCCATCGTATGCCAAAAGCGGGGGGAGCGTGAGGGGGTCGCGTGTGCGCATGCCCACACCCATAATTCAATCCACCCCTTCCCCCCGCGCATGTGCGCACGACCCCCCCTGCGCTCCCCTGCTTTTGGCATGCAATGGCACAGTGGGCCCAGTAGGCCCATTTTTCACTTCCCCAGGCTCCAGAGGCTTTCTTGGAGCCTGGGGAGGGCAAAAAAAGGTCTCTCTTCCCCACGCGGAGGCCCTCCGGAGACAGGAAACAGCCCATTTCCCAACTTCCGGTGGGCCCGGAAGGACTGAAAATCAGCTGGCCAGCACATGTATGCACGCTGGAGCTGAGTAAGGCGCGAGCTAAGGCGCGAGCTAAGCTCAGGTGCCCACAGATACGGCTCCACATGCCACCTGTGGTATGTGTGCCATAGGTTTGCCATCACAACCCTAACCCCTTTTTAAAGATTTTAAGGCAGGGGTGTCAAACTCGCGGCCCACGGGCCGGATGCGTCACGGATGCTGGCCACGCCCCCCGCCTGTTTAGCAAAGGGGGGAAAACGGCGATACATCACGTGATCTCTTGACGCCGTGAATTTGACTACCCTTCTATATAAGGATACAAATAAGAGCAATGGGCTTTCAGAA
Source organism: Masticophis lateralis (assembly GCA_030761175.1). NCBI lineage: Eukaryota > Metazoa > Chordata > Lepidosauria > Squamata > Colubridae > Masticophis > Masticophis lateralis. The sequence continues at coordinate 9,931,763 of JAUDYJ010000007.1, read as the reverse complement.
GGCAAAGCTATCCAAAGGTTTCTCCACCCCCTTAAATGCAGGTCGCCCTGGACATAACCATAATTGGTTTAGCAACCATTCAAATCTAGAATGTCATTGGAAAAGTGGCTTAACGGCTGTTTTTCACGCTGACGACGGTTGCAGCCATCCGCGTGATCACATCAAAAAAATGGGCAACTGGCGTGTATCTGTGACAGTTGCACTGTCCCAGGGTCATGTGATCATCGGTAACCTTCCCAGCGGGCTTCCAACAAGCAAAAACGTGCTTAGTGACCCCATGATTTGCTTAACGACCGGGGGGGGGGGCAAAGTCACTTAATAACTGCCTTGCTTAGTTAGCCATGGAAATTCTGAGCTCGGTGTTGGCCATAAGTCAAGGACTGCTTTTATGCTCATGTTTGAATTAACCCCTTAGTGGCAAAGGTTTTCCTGAAAAATAATAAGAGCTGTCACTAATCTATGAATGCTATCAAACTGATTCAAAACAAGGAGCTTACAAGAGAGCATAGCATCTCTCTGCAATTCATAAAAACAGCCCAACCTGTTTTAGGCTGAAAAAAGTTGTATATGGTTTTAAGGCAGAAGTCTCCAAACTTGACAACTTTTTAAAGATTCGTGGAATTCCCAGCATGGATAATTCCCTAGTCTGCATGGACTTGTGCACTTCAACTCCCAGAATTCCACAGCCAGCATGGCTGGCTGAGGAATTCTGGGAGTTGAAGTCTACAAGTCTTAAAAAAGTTACCAAATTTGGAAACTCCCTTTTTACACTCTTAGGTTAATAGACTGCAGCTGAGTGGAACACCTGATATTAATTAAAAACACTCCCAGAGATGCCAGTTTGGTCCCTCATGAATCATTGTTTTGCTTACCTCCTGCCACGTTAGCCCTTCTTTGAGGGTAGAAAGGTGGTCTAGCAATACGAAATATAAATAAATAAATACTGGCTTGCAATTTAAGGCCAACCTGGTGTTTATTCAACCTGTGAAGCTTCTGGAGAATTTCAGGTAAGTGGATATTGCAAAATCGCTTTCTAGTTAAGAAAACCACGATTTGGAATAAATGTCGGCTTGTTGAGAGAAGCCTTAAAAGCCAAGACTTGCATTGTCTGATTTGGTAACTAGGATTCAAATGTTTCCTGGGGGGAAAAAAAACCCACCCTTTTTTGACCAACAAATATTACTAAAAATCAGGAAATTTTGTGAGCTGTATCTTACCTCATCAGACAGAGGAGTAAATATTGGCATATCTATATTGTATAAACTATATAAATTATAAATATCAGTTTGCAAGATATAAACTAGCATGGAGAGAAGAGAAATTGGATATATAGGCGAGATGTGAGACAGTAAAAGTACCTTATCAGTTTATAATTGTAATATTATGTTTATTGAGACCTAAGATTAGCTTTTTGATGTTTGTTAATTCAACATTTTTTTAAAAAAATTACTTAAATCCCGCCTTTACTATTTTTTTTACAAATAACTTGAGCTGGTGAACATATGCAATGTAGTTTCTTCCTATTTTCCTTGCAACAACCACCCTGCAGGGTGGGCTAAGACAAAGGTGCCATTATACCAAAACAATAACAAATAGTCCTCATTTACAGTAGTGGCCAAAATTGTAAAAACCTTGTGAGAAAAATGTATTTTTGAGGTTTGATGGCTAATAACACCACTTTTTTTTTGGAGTTTCAAAATAATCCTATTCCACTGGTGGAATGGCCTGGGAATAGCCCAGATCTTAACCCAATTGAAAATCTATGGAGTTGACAAAAGAAAGTCAGAAGTAACCCAGAAATAAAACCCAGTTAATAGAAACAATCCTTCAATCTTGGTTTCACATTATAACAGCTGCAGAACTAAAAGACTTGGTTCACTCCATGGGAAGATGTTGTAAGGCCGTCATTCATGCTAAAGGTTACCCAACTAAGGATTAACTGACATGGGGATCATTTTTGTATATTGTTTTTTCTATGGGGATCATTTTTGTTTATCTCGTTTTTTCTAAGTGTTTCACTTTTCTTCTTTATACTGTAACTGCTATTCTAATAGCAAATCCTTCATAAAAGTTATTGCATTACATTATTGGTTAAATTACCTTTCCAATGATATATATCAATAAAATAAAATAAATATATAATTTTATGGTACTATTCCCCCAAAAAGTGGTGTTATTAGCTAGTTTTAGAAAATACACTTTTCCCCAAAAAGTTTCCACAATTTTGGCCACTACTGTAGTGACCGCCATTGGAATGGACAACTCAAGGTATTAGCAAAATGAATCACAACTGTAAGAGTAATCTTGCTTCAGCTTTTCTTTGCTTGAGAGTCTTGCCATGGTCATAAGCGTGACAATTAGTTGTGCACTTATTTTTTCATCATTGTCAATCGTCGCTAAAGAAGGCGGTCACTAAACAAGGCCGATCTGTAATTTGGGGCCTTCTATGGAGTTTCCTGTAAGGTTAAAATGCTCTGTTATTACGGGGGGGGGGGGGGGGGGGCTCATATAACAATTCATTTAGTGACCGTCCAAAGTTATAACGGCACTAAAAAATGTGTCTTACGGCCATTTTTCACAATTCTGACCTTTGCAGCATGTGAGCAAAATTCAGACGTTTCGCAACGGGTTCACTTTTATGACCATTGCTGTGTCCCCAAAGTCACGTGACCACCTTCTGACCAGCAAAATCAGTGTGGAGGCCAGATTCACTTAACAACCGGGTTACTAGTTTAGCAACCGCGGTGATTCATGCGACACAATGTGGCAAGGAATATCGTAAAATGGGGCGAAACGCAACGGAAATTTTGGCCTTGGGTGTCGTCGTAAGTCGAGGACGTCTTGCACTTTGTCCTTGAGTGAGTAACAATGTGAAGCTTGTGCCTGTTTCATTATTTTGAATGTAGAATCCGAAGGGCCATTGCTGGCAGATGATGGCATATATCTAATCGAAGGAAGACTATACGGAATATATTTGGTCTTGTGCAGGTGTGGGATTCAAAATTTTAACAACCGGTTCTCTGAATGGCTGCTAGGTGGGTGTGGCCATAGTGGGCGTGGCCTACTCGGCCTTCTGCACCATGGTGGTGGTGGGCATTTTCACCCTCCCCAGGCTCCGGAGGCTTTCCTCGAGTCTCCGGGAGGGTAAAAACAGCCTCTCCTGGGCTCCGGAAGCCCTCCAGAGACTGGAAACAGACCCGTTTCCGGACTTCCAGTAGGCCTGTTTTCGTCCTCCCTAGGCTCCAGAGGCTTTTCTTGAGCCTCCAGGAGGGCAAAAACGGCCAGGAGGCCCATTGGAGGCCAGAAACAGGTCTATTTCCAGACTACCAGAATTTCAGGAAACCCGTTTTTTGCCCTCGAGAGCTTCCGTGCAGGCCCTGCACTTACCTGGCATCCAAATTGGGCCGTGTGGAGACTCCTGGGAGGGGACGGGCATGGTGGGAGGGGCCAGCCAGTACCTTGCAACTCTTGGTTTGGTGAACCAGATGTAAAATTAGCGTCCAGTT